>JPHH03000064.1:0-181232 GCA_000750105.3 Tolypocladium sp. Sup5 PDA-1
GATTCTAGAGGTCTATATATACGGGCTTTCCTTCCTAGCTAGATAGAAGAGATAACCAAGCAATTCAACTGCCTTGCACACAAGCTTACTATTGCCTCTTATCTCTGCCTCTTGTGCCTCTATTCTATAGAGACTTTATTCCCCTTTCCACTGCCTTTATCCCTACTTCTTGGACTAGTCTAGTGCTACGCCCTGACCTCACCTGCCAACATAAACCTGCCGGTTTATCCCTTAGGAACCCAAACCGTCACAGTGAACCCCGAAGACTGGTATTCTACTCGAGCTACTAGCATAGCTTATTGAAGGTATCCTTTTCCATGCGAAATAAGCTAACGAACCGCGACTCAGCACCTTCCAATAACTCGTTGACTTTATCACGAGCAGTAGTCGGTCCGCCGGGATTAACGATATTACGATCTTCGTATGCTACTCGCGGCTACCGTTAACGAAGCTGCTTAACTAGAACCTCTTGTAGCAAGGCCACGATACTGCCGACCGAGGCTACGATAGCTACATTCATTGTAACGTACTGCCGACATAAAGAAAGCTACCGTAGCCGTAGCTGCAGTAGCTGAGAAGATATTATACAAGATAACGGTTCTGCGCGCTATCCTACGGCTGCTCCCAATAACATACAAAAACGCGTGTAACGCGGCGACCCGCGTTAATAGGGGTCATAACAGAGCGCTCTATGAAGCAACCCTTTCTCAAGAAAATGGTATACTCACAACGCTATGACGATAACCTCACGGCTATAAGAGGCATAGGTGCCAAGATATCACGATCAAACGGGTTTGGCGTTGAAAGATATATCTAGACGCTTGCATAAATCATCACCCTGGTTAGTCCCCTCCTTGGCTACCATTTACTACTGCCCCAAGAGGGCAAGAGACATTTTCCATTTTTTCGGCGTCCTCAAAAACCCACTTTTACGAAGTCTGTCAGCTTAACAGAGGCGAGCCGAGCTGGGCATAAGCTATCTGTAAGGATGCGCTGCCGGGCTCGACGCCGTAGGCGTACGAGCGCCGGGGCCATGCCTTATAGGTGGGTGTGAGGTGCAGCCTCGGCACGAAGTGCCGAGACTGGCGGATCTTTTGGCCTAACGGCCGACTGCTCTATTGCTCGGGCCTAGCACACCTCCTAGCCCGTTACACTATCTTTAATCTAATACCGCTCCGAAGTCTAGATATAGGTTTTCCCCTAGGGGTTTTTCCTATATTAATTAAAAAGTAGAAGCTCTAGAGCTCTTAGTAGCTAGGTAGCATAATAAACTTCTTCTTCTTATAAATTAGGCAGCTGCTAGCGATCTTCTTAAGCGCGACTTTAATATTTTTCTTACGAGAGAGTATTATAGAATCTATAGTAAAAATTTAGCCGAAATTAAGCGTAAATTACGATAATTAAAATTAAATTAATAAAGAAGGTAGGATTATAACGCGTCGTTACAAGGTGCGCGGTTATGGGGGCTGCGTGGTGTTATGGGTGATAACGTTATTTTACCCTCTGACCTAAAAACTTCTCGGCAGGCCAGCCCTGCATCGTGCACCTTTCCTCCACGACATCGCCGCCCATTATAAGGGTATGCTCAAGGAGACAGCTATCTTGCCTCATCATGGCCCCACTAAGCAACCTGCTGCCAGTTCGCAGCACGCAGCGATCGCCAATCTCTAGCCTGTTCAAGTCGAACTTGCCTCTAGTGTTTATGTGGGCGACAACGCTCGCGTCGTCGATGGCGACTCGATGGCCCAGAGTAATCAAATCCGGCTCCGTAAACATAAGGCTAGGATGGCCGTTGGCGAACAAGGCGCAGTCTTTGCCAATCTTGGCACCAAGTGCGCGGAAGTAGAGCACTATCCAGTTGGTTCCAGTGAGGAGGCCGAGAATACCGTGGCTCCGGTAGCAATAGCGCCGGAGTTTCTCGATGCAAAGGAACAGCTGCCACCGCTGGCAATAAGACGATTTGTCCCAGTCGTAATTGCCAGGCTGTCGTCGCCCCAAAAGAGCCCATTTTGCCGCGATGACGATGGCCAGGGCCAACACGGCTTGCAGCGTTGTGAGAATTGCAATAGCCACCGAGGACATGCCGTACAGAAGCAGCACCTGGACCCAGAAGCCGCCTTTACGGCTGACGAACCGATTCATGACCAGATCCACGACCTGGATTGACAAGATGCTGGGGACGTTCCAGTAGAAGGAAGTGAAAACCGTCATGAATGTGGAATAGCAGAAGACGGCAAAGGGACCCAGGACGTGATACGGCGCAAGCCTCAAGTAGAATGCTCGTCCAAACGGCGAGACAGTTTCTGACACAGGCGGATCCGCGTTGTCGTCAGAGTCACTGCCGGATGCCATAAACGGGTCTGCGGTCGCCTGGTATCGCCGCTTTCGGGACGACTTTCGCGACTCAGCCAGGGTGTCGTCGCTGCTCATGTGCTGGATCTGCGTTCGATCGGGTTGCTTCTTGCCGCTGAGCGTGTCGTCACTGCTCATGTGGTGGATGCGTGTTTGAGGTTGCTGCTTCTCCTTGGTCAAGTCGTGGCCGGTCGACAGACAGACTGCGTCGCCGCCCTTGGAGCCCACAAAGGTGCCTCCTGGGCCGTACCTCTTACCCCTACGGGTCATAGCACCTGATCCCATCGTTGCTTGCTCACCAACGACGACACCGGGTAGGAGACAGACGCGATCTGCGATCATGGCGCCATCCCCGACGGTGACCTTTTCGGACCCCGTACCATCCGAAGTGACGAGGTGAGCACGGGATCCAAACACGACGTCGTCGCCTACATCAAGCAAGTGGTAATCGCCAATGTCCGGGCCAGTTCCTGGCCAGTAGACCCGCTTGCCGACTTTGCTGCCCAGCATGCGCAGGGCGACAGAGGTTGCTTCATAGTGCTGCCCAAACATCGTCGTCATCTCATGAAGCTGTGAGACAGGCATGATGGTCTTGATCAGGGCCGCGCGCCATGTTGCAACTGCCCCGCGGCCCTTGGCAGAGCTGGGACCAAGCTTGCCAAAAATGACATCTAGGACGGCCCTGATCAGGACGGCGAAGGCAAACAGGATAAAGGGGCTGAAGAATGACCTCAGTACCAGCGCAAGGTAGTGGTACGCAACCCGCTCGGCAGCCGTGAACCAGTCAAGCATGTCCCGCAGAGGCGTGTCGTTGTCCGGCGGCTGTTTCAGGACCATGCCGACGAGCCCACCGGCCCAGGGCAAAAGCGACAAGACCCAGGCCAGGAGACTCAGGGGCATCGTCAGCAAACAAGTTAGCAGCCAGTGCGGATTCGGCTCTCTGCTAGGCGATAGGTCGCGGTTTGCCTCGTCGGCGTCCTCCATCTCCCAGCTGGACGAATTGGGGCCGATGCAAGTGTTTGCTGGCACCTCAGACCCTGCCGCAACAATGGACGACATGCCGATGGAGCAGTTCTCGCCAACGACGATCTTGCCCAAGTACATTGTCGTGTTGCCCTCTGCTGCGAAGGGTCGGCATACACAGCGGCTCAGCGCTGCACCGTCTCGGATGTCCAGGAGATCCCACTCGCCCAGGGCCACGCCAGCCAACTTGACATTCCTGCCGATTTTTGCACCCATGAGGCGGCAGTACACTCGCTGTGTCGACTCACTCATGTTGAAGAAGCCCTTGCCGCAGATGCTCACAATCTTCTGCACCATCCACCACCGGGTGTGATACCACCCCCACATGGGATACAAGCCTTCGCGGTAGCGGCCGATGATCAACCACTTTGCCGCAATGCCGACTAATGGCGCGACGCATCTGATGATGAATCGCGAGAAAACGATGCTCAGCGTCACGTTGGCCAGCCGGCCAGGGACCGAGTTGTTCGTAGGCAACTTCTGAGTGTAGCTAAGCGCGACGATGAAGACGGTCCACTGGAAGGCGCGCCGCAGGGGATACATGACGGCCAGGGGGACCAGCTGCAGGGCCATGAGAAGAACGTTTGTCGAGCTGTTTGTCGTTGTGCAGCCCTCCACCCTGTCCTCGCCGCCTTCGACCGGGCCCATCTGGGCGACTTTGTCTATGTGAGCGGAGATAGCCTGGACGGTGCCCTGGTTGAAGACGATGCTAATCGGCAGCTGGACACTGAACATGGAGCGGAGACCCGATATGAGACGGCCAGCTCGCAGGGAGTCGCCCCCGAGACTGAAGAAGTCGACGTCGCGAGGAACATCGCTAGGGTGGCGAGACAGGAGGTTGGCAAACGCCTTGGTAACCTTGCCTTCTGTAGACTCGGCTAGTTTCTCCATCGTCGTGCCCAGCAGGTGATCCAAGGCACGCTGCAGCTCTGCCTCGTTCACGTTGCCACGCTCATCCGTCGGCAGCGGCTCGGGCATGAGGTGCATCATTTCCGGCACCATGTAGTTATGCAGGCGATTATAGAGGCGCTGCCGCAGTTCGCTAGCCTCTGCAGGCTGCGGTTTAGAAAATCCCGTCCTTGCCGGGGCCAAGAAGACCTCAACGGACTTATTCGCGGTGTTCTTTCGGCAGTGATACCTGAAATCCACGGGGACTGCGGCGTTCAAGGTACTCCATACCAGCTCGTGGTCAATAGAACACGGCCAGGACTTGATCGGATCCGAGATGGCCGTGTCCGCCCCGGGACACGAGGCGTGCCAATGTCTTTTCAGATAGGGCATGTCGTCGTCGATGTCGGGCAGGCCTAGTCGCTGCCCGAGCTTGATGCGCAACACCTTGTTGTTTTTCTTGGGCAGGTCGTCCATGTAGGTAATAAGCGCTGGCCACTTGGCTTGCTGGAGCGATGATCGCAGTGCGCTGTGAAGTGTCTTCAGGTCGACCCGGGGCATGTTGGCGGGCGTGACGAGTGCCACCGCAACAACCTCTTGGAGAACGTCGTGGGAGGCGGAAAATGCGAGTGCCTGACTCACGCGGCCGCTGATGGGAGAACCGGTTGATACGGCTGCCGACATGATGGCGTTTTCAACCTCAAAGGGTGAGATGAGTTCCCCGCCTCGGTTTATGACTTCTTTGCTCCTGCCCGTGATATAGAGGTAGCCGCCATCGTCCATGTATCCAAGGTCGCCAGTGTCAAACCAGCCGTCTGCATTGAACGGCGACTTGTCGAGCGAGCCGTCAGGGAGAAGGTAGCCGGGGAAAACAGGCTCGCTCCGCACACAAATCCTGCCAACCATGCCGGATGGGACTGCCGCTTCAGACCAGTCCAATATCGTCAGCTCAGGGCCAGTGCTGATACCGGATGTCCCCTCACGATCCAGCGGATAGTCTAAGGGGGGTGTTGAGATCGGCATGCATCTGAGTGGTTGCATGTCAGCTCTTTGGAACGAAGCGAAACTCAATAGACGGGGGAGCTGCATACTCCGTCATCCCGTAGCTGGGAAGCACGACGCAGTTGAACGTGTCGCGCAACTGACATGCGAGTGACGGTAAGAGGCCGCCGGCGGCATTGCAAGCCAGCCTGATGCGGCTCCGCTTCAAAGATGAAAGGCGCTCGGAGGCTTGCGCGAGGATAACAGAGTGCATCGATGGTGACGCGTAGTACCACGTGGGCTGGACATCGTCGACGACATCCCAAAAGAGGTTCGGGTCAAAGGCTACGCAGCACACAGTGGAACCTCCCGAGAAGATGGGTGCAAAAATGTTTCTCACCAAGCCGCCCCTGCCGAAGTCCGTCAGATTCCAATATCCAACAGCGTGTAAGTTGCAATGTGTTCCTTGGCAATTCTGCTCAACTTACACATGGTACAGCGGCATCATGTTGAGGCAAATGTCCTCCGAGGTTAGACCCCAGGAGTCCATGACGAACACCACGCCGGCGACGATGGAATGCAGCGTCAGGGGCACTACTTTCTTTGTGCCAGATGTCCCACTCGTGAAGAGTATCAGGCCGATGTCATCTGCCTTGTTAGGCTTTAGCGTCTGCTTTTGGCCCTGGCATGGTATCGCTTCTCCTGCCGCAGTGACGAGCTTGACACCATCACCACCATCCCACTCCACGCGAAATACTTCGATATTCACATCGCGAACCCACGGCTCGGCAAGCCGTAGCCTTTCATGGTCGCTTGCTGTCGTAAGGATGAACTTGGCGCCGGCTTGGGTGACATCGGCACGAAACTGCTCCAGACCTACCGCCGGGTTGATAGGAGCCGCTGTATAGTATGTTGCTACCGCCATGCAAGTTGCTGCCAGCAGCGGCCCGTTGGGTAGGGCGATTGCGACAACAGGTTTTCGTCCCGTCGTCCCGGTGGGCAGGGAGAAGCTTGTTGTGAAGTCGTACAGCCCCTGGTATGTGATGCAGCCGCCAGAGTTTGCCGTTCGCAGTGCCGGGCGGGAATCGCAGCGAATAAAGTCGGAGAAGGAGTTGTATGAGCCCTTGACCAATCTTGACGTGGCGCTGAGCAAAGAGGCAAGTTCTCCATCTGGGCTAGCCTTGACCGCCTCTGGCAACAGCTTGTAGAGACGGGCATAACACCTGATGAGAGATACGGCAGGCCATGGACCCGATATTTCGGTCAAAATGGTGTACAGCAGGTGGAGTGGCCGGTGCGAAGGTTGAGGTGTGGCCGGGATAGACGATAGAATCCAACTCTTGTCCTGGTGATGCGTCCGTAATGCTAGGAACAGGCTGCTCTCCCTGACATGCAACGGCGGCACGTCGTACAGCTGCTTCAAGAGGGGCGGTAACCCCTCGAGGGGAGCTTGCAGGTCCATCCCGACTGTCTTGTTAGCGTCTTGGTCAGTCGACCTTCAGCTCCCGCTTGTCGTGGCGAGTCAGACAGTACAGCGTTCGTTCTTGTGAGCTAGGTGAAAGAATCGTCGACTGGCCCGGTTTGGCTATGGTTAGATTCGCCCAGATGTCATATGCTGGAGGGGATTCAAGTGTCATATAGGTATCTGCCTTGGGCCGACTGACGAGCCTCCATTGCCCACTCTGACGCACATTCGATCGACGATCGACATGGCGAAACCTTTTCCAACACGGCGCATGCCAGTTACAGGATGGAAATTTTGTCAGTGATGGGCCTCTGTGGCCATGCATCGCCATGCGGAAGAATGGGATATGAAAATTTCCGGTCGATCTTCAGAAGCTCAAGCTAACCGTTCGGTGGGTGTTACTATGGGCGCCGATCCCGATCTTCAGAAGGTTTTCTGATAGACATCATACGCCGTGACAGGTCGAGCCGTATCTGGCTGTCGCGGTTGATAGCGGCGCAGTCGAGTAATGGTGGATGAGACATGTCTAGGATCAAGCTCACGATCGTCCCGCCGCGAGATTGGAGAAATGGCTGGATGATGGATGATGGTCTGCGAACGTATAACCGTCAGCCTAATACCAGCCTATTAATCCCTCTCCCTGTGCATCGATCGCGAGAAGACGCTCTGTGGACGAGGCGGGCGACGATGACGGCGTCGCGTCGAAAGGCCGTCACAAGTGAGTAGTGAGCTACCGGCATCGTCACAGCTACCAAGAGCGCGCCGAGGCAGCCTCGCCCGGGTGGCAATGCGGAGGCTGCAAGATGCAGCGCACGGGTAGGGTCGCAGCGGGTGGTCGCCGTCCGGTGGAAGGTGGGCGAACGGCCTTGCGCCAGGAGAAGCTCAGCTCCTTGCTGGCCGATCCAGCCATGGCATCCAACGCTCACCGCACCGGACCGTGCCGCAGGCCAAGGGAGCGAGCGTTGTGACAGGCGACGACGACGAGGACGACGACGGGGCGGGCCGGGGGCGGAACGTGGGCCTACCCAGCATCGGGCGTCCGGGGAGCCTCCCGCGCATCACTAAGCCTGCAGGAATGGAGACACGTTCCCTCGCGACGATGCAAGTCTCCGGTCTGTCAGTCACCGACGGTTGGGGGTGGGCTGGCAGACAGAGCAGGACATCTGGCATCACCAGCTGGTAGACGAAGATGCATGCCAGTGATCGACCTGTCGCAAGCACTCGCTTGCACGCCCGCACGGGCAGTACCAACGTGCCCGGGCGTGATTCATGCATATTTGCAGCTTGCCAAGGGCCGCTCCGTCTCCATCTCCATTCAGCCGCAGTAATAATTACGTACTTGCTCGTCTTCGTGGGGGATTCACCGCACACCCCATACGATACGTACGCACGTATGTAACAGCTTGGCTCTCGGCAGATATCTCGTCTTCTCGCCCGGTCGAGGGCCTCAAGCGCAGTATCGGTACACAAAGCCCAGAACGCCATTCTCTGCGCATATACACATCCGCTGGGATGTGCTGTAGATCTCGACCCGGGTCGGCACTGGTCCGTGTCACCGGAAGGAGATGCTACCTGTAATCTGGCGGCGCCAACAACTCGTGCGTCGCCTCTGTCCCAAGGTTTCTCTAAGCCTACATGCGGTTTGCCCATCAGTCGAGCAGGAATGCAGGCCGAGCTGCCTGTCACGGCCAGCGAAGGCACCGCTTGATGCCCTTCGCGATGAGTCTCAGACACTGGTCATTGGGGTGAGACACGCAAGGAAGCACTTGCCGTGTCTTGCAAAGCCTAGGAATAAGCAAAGGCATCGTGCACTGGTATCCGAATCAGCCAAGTGGCCCCAATAAAGCGGGTTTGGAAAGACGGGAAGCCTGCCAGCCGCGGCGATTCGGACGAAACACATTGACGTCGTGCTAGTGCAGGCAGAGTGGAGGGTGGTCGTTGTGAGGTGTGCGGCAAAAGACACTGAAAGGGACGCGCTGCGACAGTATCACTTTCGACCGCGGGACAGAATTTACGGCGGTAATGAGGCCAAACGCCTTGGTTTGTCAGAACTGTGCTCCTTTCGCATGATGCTACAGGCGTTCTTTCTCACGAGGTGGGCTGAAGACGATGAAGTGAGTGACTCGAGGATGGAGGTGCAGCATCAAAGATGCATATTCCTTTAGCCAGCTGAGTGGTAGCCCCGATAAGGTACTCTGGTGCCACGAACCACCTCACGGATACGGGCAAGTCACCTCTTGGTACCAGACCTGCCTAGGGAGGTACGTACCTTTTCTTCAACTAGTTTCCTCACCAGCAGCTGGGGTTACAGCTCGCACTTGGCACTTGCACATCACGATCCTCCACCAACTTTCATCGACGTCGTCCGCGCCAAAGAACATCCCAATTCCCGTGGACACTCCGCAGATGGGCCAGAGTCCGACTCCTCTCTCCTGTGTATTCATATCCATCAGCCCGAAGGCAACATGGCCTCGGCGCCACCCATATCCACGTGCGTGTCATTGCACTCCCGACACGCGACGTGAGGCCACAGGCTGACCAGCTTCGTAGTGTCTACGTGCAGAATCTGGAAGAGAGGGTGAAACTAGAGCCACTGACAGAATCTCTCAAATTCCTCTTCTCCGAATTTGGCACCGTTGTCGACATTGTGGCCAAAAAGAATGTCAGGGCCAAGGGCCAAGCCTTCATCGTGTTCGACGGCCCAGACGGTGCTGGCATCGCCATCGACGAGATGCAAGGCTTCGAACTATTCGGCAAGCCGATGAAGCTCTCCATGGCCCGGACTAGGAGCGATAAGACGGTCGAATCCAAGTGCGACGAGGGTGAACTGGAGGTGCACAAGAGACACCGCCAGGCAGAGAAAGGTAGGCAAATACATATCTGCGGCCGGCCTGCATATGCGCGCACTAACATTCGGTGTAATCCTAGACAAGCGCAGAGCCCTTGAAGCTGCCGATGGCCAGAGAAACCTCAAGAGAGGTGCTCCAGCCGGATCAGAGACCCGGCCAGCCAAACTTCCCAGGCCATCCGGCCTTAAATCGACGGGTGCGACGGCGTCCAATGTTATTCCGGACGAGTATCTGCCGCCAAACAGGACCTTGTTCCTGCAGAACATTCCAGATGAGTATGACGTCGAGGCACTGATGGCAATCTTTGGCCGGTTTGACGGACTTCGCGAAATCAGACTGGTGCCTGGCCGGCGAGGTATTGCTTTTGTGGAATACGAAGCGGAGCAGGGAGCAATTACGGCCAAGGAGAATACCGCTGGGATGACGCTGGGGGACAAAACTATCAAGGTCACGTATCAACGGCAGTAGTGCCCATGAATCTAGCTCAACCACAGGTTTCACAGTCTCAATTTCATGATGCACAGCGGGTCGTGATACGCTATCGTATGCCTCTGGCAATATAGGTATTGATGCAGACTTGACTCCAGAGTGGTCTGGTAGGTCGCCCAAACGAAACAGCATATGGCAACAAACACCTTAGAAAATGACGTCCTCGTCTTCCTCTGCTGCCAGTATGTCTGCGGTGGTAGTCTCATGTTTCTCAGGTTCGTCGGCACTCTCGAGGTCTGCTGACGCCGCCTCTCGCTTGGCCTTCATCTCGGCGTCGGCTGCGGCCGTATCGCGCTGTTTCTTGTTTGCCACCTGTTTTCTTGGTCAGAACGCTCGCAACAAACAACGCTGATAGACACTGGTATGCCTGCCTTCTTGAGCCTGTAGAACTCCTCGCGATCAAGCTCGTCCAGCTCCGAGTTGATGTATTTTATTGTGTTCTCGGTCCGTGGTATGATGACGTGCTCAATCGCATTCACTAGTCATGTTGTCAGCCAGACCTGCACAGCTGGGGGACCTACTATGATTAGGCGGAACGAACCTCGTCGATTGACTACTTTGATAACTTCGTCGAGAATGACAAAAGCAGTTTGCAGGCTCGCCAGCTCCACCAGAGCCTCGACAGCCCGTGCGTAGGTCTCCCTGCAGCGTTGGACTTGCTGCCCTCCTTTGCCCAGGCCGGTCAGGCCAAAGTCGTTGCTGCCCTCCGCCAAGTAGCTCTCAAAGGCGGGAAGAAGGACGCCAGAGACGTTGTCCTGTTTGGTACGGATTCGAAATCGCGCCGACTTGGCTGACTCTTGAACTTGATATCCGATGTCTCCCCCGACTGCGTACGTGACCTCGGCTAGCGAGAAGGCAGCGATCTGCATCACGCGTCCCATCTTCCGTTTCGCCTCGTCGATCCGTCTGGTAATCTCTGCCGCGCAACGATGGTCAGCTAGGTCGAGTCGAAAGTCGATCAGGCGAGGGGAGCCAGACCTCGAAAGCGTCTACAGGAAACCGCAACGGTCAGTTAACCGCAGCCAATTTCCAGCATGAGTGGTCTTGGCCTTACTTGGTGAGAGCCTCGCTCTTCCGCTTCAGCAGGCTGTGGCCAGTTTCCGCCCCCTTGAGCTTCGCCTTCATGATGCCCAGCGACTGCCGGGTAGGGAAGACGGCTTCGCGATCCTTGGCTCGAATTAGTTGGCGGACTTCGAAACTGGAGGGAAGAGGGATTGGAGTACCGCGGCACCGGACATGTTGGGCAGTAAGGCTGAAGTCACAAATAAGGTACGTTGCTATCGTGAGAACAACCACTGCATGGGCCAAGCTGAGGTTGGGTGTCTTGGGTCGCTGCTCCAGGGTGCATGTGGCGTTGTCGTCATGTCCGCGCAGGTGTACTCCGCGTACTAATCCGTAAGCTAAGGTACCGAGTGGTGTGGCTGGCACGACCCGCCTATTGAATATATCCTTGTATGGGGTCTTGGTGCCTCGTCAATGCCGCGAATTGTCAAGATGCACGAAGTGCGCACTTCTCTGCGGCATTCGACGTCTGCGCAACTCAACGAGCTACGAACCACGATCCAGACCAGCGGCAACAAGGAGGTACTCCTCTTCATTTCTGCCATTTCGGCCCCTACCGAGGCCACGACTATGGGAGCAGCTGTGTAGCAGCCTTCGAACCAAACACAGATTTCTCACAGCTCTTCAAGCTGCTGCACAGGCGCTTCGGCCGCGCCCCAGCTGAGGCTGCCATGGCCGCCATGGCATCAGTCAGCAGCAGGCCTAGGCGACCCGATTTACAAGTTGTCGTGAGTAGAAAATAGACACTGAGCTGAGACTTGTTCTGCACGCAACTAGCTGACTCTTCCCGACTCGTAGTCCAACGATGACTCGGTCTACGAGCAAGACATCCTCCGCGACGTAGCCAGTGTCAAGCCGTGGCTAGCGTACATCGATTTCAAGGCTCGCCATGGCAGCATTATCGAGCAAAACTTCGTCATGGCGCGCGCATGCGCTCAGTTGCCACGATCATATAAGCTTTGGAAACTCGTAAGTCCCACGTCTTGCAGATAGCCGTTCAGCACTGCTAACCCAGTCAGTTCCTTCGCTTCAGAGTCAAACATATCGCCAGGTTGAATCCAGCAATCTTTGTTGCAGAGTACAAGAAAGTGAACGCGCTATTCGAAAAGGCCTTGACTCTCCTGAACAAGATGCCCCGGATATGGGAGATGTACCTTGAATTTCTCATGCAGCAACCCATTGTCACCCTGGCTCGCCGAACTTTCGACAGAGCTCTGCGAGCTCTTCCGATTACTCAGCACAATCGAATATGGGCTTTATACCTGCCCTTTGCCAATGCTGCGTCAGGTGCCACGGCCGTGAAGGTCTGGAGACGCTACATGCAGGTGCATCCCGAAGATGCTGAGGACTTCATAGAGCTGCTCGTCGGAACGGGCGCATATACAGAGGCCGGAAGACGATACATCGACCTTCTCAACAACGTTCGCTTCGCCAGCAAGCACGGCAAGGGTCACTATGAGCTCTGGGGCGAGATGGTCGATATGCTGGTTGAACATGCGTCGGAAGTCGACACCGAGCACGAGACGGGACTGGACGTGGAGCGCATCATCAGAAGCGGCATTTCCCGGTTTGCCGACCAGAGGGGTAAACTCTGGGCTGGCCTGGCAACGTATTGGATTCGGAGGGGCAGCTTTGAAAGGGCTCGTGATGTATTCGAGGAAGGGATTACCACCGTCATGACCGTCAGAGACTTCACTCTTGTCTTCGACTCGTATGTCGAGTTTGAAGAGTCTGTCATCGGCACTCTGATGGAGGTCGCATCGATGCGCGCCGAAAAGGGGGTGTTGGACGATGACGCAGATTTTGAGCTCGACATCAGGATGCTACGGTTCGAGCACTTGATGGACCGCCGGCCATTCCTTCTCAATGACGTCCTGTTACGTCAGAACCCGAACCACGTCTCCGAGTGGGAGAAGAGGGTTGCGCTCTGGGGCGACAACAAGCAAGAAGTAGTGCAGACCTATACCGATGCAATTTCTGCCATCAGCCCGAAGCGAGCCGTGGGGTCGTTCCACCAGCTCTGGGCCAACTACGCGCGGTTCTACGAGCGGGGCGGAGACATGCGAAACGCCCGCATCATCATGGAGAAGGCGATTAAGGTGCCTTTCAAGTCGGTCGCCGAGTTGGCCGATATGTGGATTGAATGGGCAGAGATGGAGCTTCGCAACGAGAACTTCGACGACGCGGTTCGGATAATGGCAAAGGCTGTTCAATCTCCGAAGCGATCCAATGTCGACTACTTCGACGAGAGCTTGTCCCCGCAGCAACGGGTGCACAAGAGCTGGAAACTCTGGAGCTTCTACGTGGACCTTGTGGAGAGTGTATCCACGCTGGAAGAGGTCAAGAAGGTCTATGAGCGGATCTTCGAGCTTCGCATCGCAACGCCACAGACGATTGTGAACTATGCCAACCTACTGGAGGAGCATCATTACTACGAGGAGTCGTTCAAGATCTACGAGAGGGGGTTGGACCTCTTCAGCTACCCCGTGGCCTTCGAGCTGTGGAACTTGTATCTGACCAAGGCAGTTGACCGGAAGATCGGGATCGAACGGCTGCGAGACCTGTTTGAGCAGGCCGTTGAGGATTGCCCGCCCAAGTTTGCAAAGACCATTTACCTCATGTACGGCAACCTGGAGGAGGAACGCGGGCTTGCGCGGCATGCCATGCGCATCTACGAGAGGGCCACGCGGGCGGTTGCAGACGAAGACCGCGCGGATATGTTCAACTTTTACATCACCAAGTCGGCCTCCAACTTCGGGCTGCCGTCGACGCGGCCCATCTACGAGAGGGCCATTACGGCACTGCCCGACACGGAGGCCAAGGAGATGTGCCTCAAGTTTGCCGACATGGAGAAGCGGCTGGGCGAAATCGACCGCGCGCGAGCAATCTACGGGCATGCCTCGCAGTTCTGCGACCCTCGAACAAACGCGGACTTTTGGACAAGGTGGGAGCAGTTCGAGGTACAGCATGGCAACGAAGACACGTTCAAGGAAATGCTGCGGATCAAGCGGAGCGTGCAGGCGCAATACAATACGGATGTCAACTTTATCGCGTCGCAGGCCCTGGCCCGCAGCCAGCAGCGAGCAGGCGGCGGCGGCGTTGGGGACGAGGCGGCCGATGCCACGGCGGCTCTTGAGCGGCAGGCGAGGGCACCGGAAGGCTTTGTGGCTGCAAGCACAGGGCCAGGGGGCGGCGCGACGGCAGCTGCTGCGCCGAACTTCCCATCGAACCCGGACGCGATTGATATTGATGGTCTTGATGATGATTAAAAATAGGTAATGTTTTTGTACATGGACGGTTTGGCGATTTGGCTGTGCTGCCTGGTGGGTTTCGGCGGCATCCCTTGCCTTTTTTTTTTGGGGGGGGGGGAGGCTCCTTTGCATGCCCCTATTTTTCATTTGAGGGGGAAACAGTGAGAAGGAGAAAGAAGAAAAACTCTTTTGATACAAATTCGGTCTCCTCATTCTCTCAAGTGCTTGTTGGCCAGGGGCCGGGCTCACTTGCCGCCCTTCATCTCGGCGATCTTTGCATGAAACTTGTCGGCGTAGTTCCTGTCGATGTGGCCGTCGCGGGAGTTGGGTGTGGCGTATATGGAACCCTTGCGCTTCTGGAAACGGCTGGGGGGCACCTTGGAGGCGTCTGGCGGTATACTCAGCACTGACGAGGTGAAGAGGGCAATGGGGTTGGGTAGGGGACACGGGTACGGACCCCATTCATCGCTCAGTCTGCGATCCTGCTTGGCGCCGCCAGCGGCAGGCGACTCGGTCATGACAATGGGAGCGGGATCTGTCAACGCCTCCTGCTGCTGCTGCTGCTCCTTCTGCTGGGCCTCGGTGTTTGATGCCATGGCGTCGGGGTACGGTACGGTAGACGGGACGAGGGCCCTGGGCTAGTGATGTGCTGCTGGGCAATGTACCTTGGCAAGACAAGGTTTGTAGTTGTCGTAGGTCAAGGTCAAGAAAGGTAGGCGATAAGGTGAGCGTTGAGCTGCCAGCCACGATATTGCTGCTTGGAGGTGCATCGCCCGACACCAGGGTAGAGGGAGGCCTTATATAGGTACCTACCTTGCCTTACCTTACGTACCTTACGTACCTTACGTGCCTTGCCTACACCTTACCTTGGTTGCTTGGGTACGAACTACGGAGGGAGGGAGGCTTGGGAGGGCACGCACCGCAGGTTTGCGTGTTACCCCGCAGGGCCTGCCTCGTACAGACCGTTGGCATCGCGGGCTGCCTCTGACGCCCCCTCCCTCTCTCCTCTCGTCCTGGGGCGTGTGTGTGTGTGTGTGTGTGTGTGTGTGTGTGTGTGTGCGCGTGCGTGCGTGACCACGGCGGCGGCTGCGGTGGTGCGGCGGTGGTGATGGCGCAGACCAGCGATCGCCAGTGGCCATTGACGTCATGCTCAAGCTCCGTGGTCAGGATGCACCTCGTGGGAGGGACGCGCTCGGGGGCGCACGCAGGCTGCGGCCTGCTCATTACTACAGCAGGTAAGGCACGTTGAGGTAATAACGGCACGGTGCTTTGCTCGGGGGCATTACCTGCCTTGCCTAGGTACCTACCTATGCCTGCGGTGCGAGTTGTCTAGGGGCAAGGTACGGTAATTGGAGCTTGCTCTCCCTCCTCTTACCTTGACGAAGCACGAAGTACCTTGCCGGCGGTACCTGGTCTGGGGGCGCGGCATGGCAGCTCGGCACCTCTGCCTCTTCTGCCAGGTTTGCTTCGGTCGTCGGCAGCCAAGGGCGATCCGGAGAGATCCGTATTCTCGTGTGGGGTAGCTGTGCTGCGACAGTCATCACCAACAGCGAATACGTATTACCTACGCAGTCCTTAGTAAAAGGCTAGTGAAACACCTAGCTTGAGTTTCGACGTTGCTTCGTGTGAAGGTTTGATATGTCATAGATTATGTACACGGGCATGCAATTCGTGATCCATGGCGTGTACCCACTGATAGCTCACCGTTGCGAATGCGAGCTACTTCATACATGGCAGTGCCCCTGGTTCCAATGGTTCAACCGCTCAATGTTGGTTGCCCTGCCACCTATTACAGATGTACGGCACAAGCCGTCGGCAGAACATGGTATTGTCGCGTGCATCGACGCCTGCAAGCAAACGCTATAGCTCGTTGGATTTCTTGCCCACCATTTGTTTGAGTAGGTACGAAAACTGTTTGTACTGTTGATATTTCACGCGCCACCTTCGCTCACCTTCGCTCACCTTGCCTCACCTTGCCTCACCCCACCCCCACCTCACCTCACTCACCTCACCTCACCTCGCTTCTTCACACTGTAATTCCAACCTCATCACCCGGCACCAACGTAACGCAACGCAGCGCAGCGCACATGCCGGCCGCCAGCCCTCCCCCCTCATGCTGTCGCGCCTTGGCCGTCTCCATCCTCGGCTTGCCATGAAGAAGAGGAAGTTCGACTCGTTCCTCCGTGACAGCCATACGCACGCACCCACTGCCAGTGCCAGCGCCAGAGCCAGCGCCAGCGCCAGAGCCATGCCTCCGCCTCCCATCCAGCTCAACGCCCGCGAGCAGCAGCTCTGCCGCCTGCTCCTCGACGTCTGCCGGTCCATCGACGCCGCCGGCGACGTTGGCGAGCCTCTCGTCGTGCGCTGGGCCGGCGGGTGGGTTCGCGACAGGCTGCTTGGCGCCGAGAGCCACGACATTGACGTGGCCATCAACGCCATGACGGGCGTCGCCTTCGCTCAGCGCATGTGCGACTTCTGCGCTTCGCCCGACGCCGTCGACAGACATGCCATCGGGCCCGACGACGTTGGGAACCTCCACAACGTCGCCCGCAACCCTGAAAAGTCCAAGCACCTTGAGACGGCCATGGTCAGGATGTTCGGCCTCGATCTCGACTTTGTCAACCTGCGCCGGGAGACGTACGCCAGCGACAGCCGCAACCCACACATGGAGTTTGGCACCGCCGAGGAAGATGCCCTGCGCCGCGACGCCACCATCAACGCCCTCTTCTACAACCTGCACACAGGCCGCGTCGAAGACTTCACCGGTGGACTCCCAGACATGGCCGCCCGCACCATACGAACCCCGCTCGAACCTCTGCAGACCTTTACCGATGATCCCCTGCGCGTCCTGCGTCTCGTGCGCTTTGCCAGTCGCCTGCAGTTCACCATTGACCCGGCTGCAGAGCAAGTCATGGGCCACCACGAAGTCCTGGATGCCCTCAGAGTCAAGATCAGCCGAGAGAGGGTGGGCGTCGAGCTCGAAAAGATGCTCAAAGGTAGCAATCCTCGCAGAGCTTTGGAGCTCCTGGATAGGCTGAATCTCTATCACGCCATCTTCACAGACCCCGCCCAAGAAGCCCTGACTGGCCCGGATACAACGCGCTGGCACGCTGCCTATCAGTGCCTCGACCATCTGATGCAGAACCGCACCCCCGGCTCCATCTGTGCCCTCCTAGTTCTTTCCGATGATGCCGCCTACTTGGCATGGAACCTTGCCGCAGTCTGCCCCTGGATGACCGTCCAAGACCCGCCGGACCCCAGCCGGAGGGCAAATGCGCCGCCGCCAGTCGCCGTGGTTGCCCGCGAAGGTTTTAAGGCCCCGAACAAGCTGACCGACGTAATGGCAGCAAGCCATCGACACCGCGAGGAAATCGTCGAGCTGAAGAGGGCCGTGTGCAGAGAAGAGCCTTTCATCCACGAGCGGGATAGGTTCGGTATGGCCATCCGACGTTGGGATGCTCAGGGGGGGTCTTGGGCCCTGCAGGTCCTCAGCGCGCTGCTTGTCGACGCCATGGAGCATCTTGAGGCGTGGTCGGGTCGCGACGTCGAGGGTAAGGCGGTTCTCTTACGCCGCAGGGAGGTTGGCGGAAGTAGGACGACTGATGCTAACGGGTGGATAGAGCGCGAATCTTTCCTCGGCGGCTGGCAGAAATTCCTAGACCACCTTGTCGAGCTCGACGTCTACAACGCGCCGGCTCTGAAACGGCTCCTGGACGGCCGCTCTCTGGCACGGTCGCTGGGGGTGAGGCCCGGGAGGTGGACCGGTGGAGCCCTGGACGTATGCATGGCGTGGCAGCTACGGAACCCGCACGAGACAGACCCGCAGGAGGCGATAGAGGAGGTGCGGAGGCGGCGCGAAGAGCTTGGGATACCCGCGGCGGGATGAAGCACTACGTACGGATGGGTGTATGTGAGTCGCCGCGGCACCGTCCATCTCTGGCTGCATGCGAGGGCAACCGCGGAGCGAGCGAACTGTCTCGCGAGGCTTGGAGGCGTTATGGCGAAGCTAGGTATCTTGATTACCCAGGTATGCTACGCCCCCCTGGCTGCGGGCGCTGGGCCGGTCGAGGGGCGGTGGTCTGGGCCACCGGGGAGATCAATCGTGTGCTCGTAGGCGAGGCGCTCGTAATCAGGGTGGCTTACGCTGGG
This sequence comes from Tolypocladium sp. Sup5 PDA-1, assembly GCA_000750105.3. Taxonomy (NCBI): domain Eukaryota; kingdom Fungi; phylum Ascomycota; class Sordariomycetes; order Hypocreales; family Ophiocordycipitaceae; genus Tolypocladium; species Tolypocladium sp. Sup5 PDA-1. The sequence continues at coordinate 18,510 of JPHH03000064.1, forward strand.
CCCTACAGCGCATGATGCCACGGACGCACGCCTGCTCGCGGTGCCGTGATACAAAGCAGTGTGCCCGCAAGACATGTACGGAGTATCCACGGCAGCACAATAAGCGTGCTTTTCATGCACTCTGCACTTCATGAAGTATGAATACTCTGTATCTGTGATGTGGTTGAGGTGGTTGATGTGGAGTTGCGGCTCAACGGGCACGGTAGGTACGTACCTCACTCCGCCTGTACACCGTGCGCAAGTACACCGAGGTTCACCGTGCACCACTGCACCACGGCACAATCTGACGTCTAGCAACACCACATCCAGCTTGACGACATACATTCAATCAAACCTGCCGTCGCCTAGCCGTTGCCCTACAACCTCACAGCCGGGTTCGTCTGCTACCCTGAGCCCTCTGTACCGCCCTCTCTCCGTCATCGAGCCTGCCCACTGCCCAGCGACTTCGCGCACGGTCAGTGCACAACCCGTTGCTCGACATGCGCAGCGCAGCGAGCGACCATGCCTGAAGTTCGAGTTCCCCTGAGTCGGGCCAACAACGTCCGGCTTCAGCAGCTCGGCCTCCTTACTGGGGACGAGGGGGTACGCCCGAGCCTTGCTCAGCTACTCAGCTTGGACGATGCCGCGCAGAGGCTGTCCAGTGCGCCAGACGAAAGGGTATGAGAGCGTCTCCTCCACTCTCTACCTTGCGTGACATGACACGCTCTGAACCTGGTTCTGACCGATGAACGCATGCGCAGAGCCGACATGACGCTGTGCTCCAGCTCTTCGCGAGCCTGTCGTGCCAGCAGCGCGCGCCCGAAGCCGCTCCAGGCCCGTCGTCCTCGCAACGACAGGGGCAACAACAGCAGCAGCATCTCCGCCCAGCAGCAGCTTCGACGCTCACCCAGTCTCTCGTCACCTCTGTTCTCTCCCTGGACCGTGTCGCAGGTATGCCATCTCACTCACCAGTCCCCAGCTCGACGGCCGCCTACCTGTATGCGCCCTCTCTCACGCCATCGAGGGGCTCACGAGGAAGCCTCACTCACTCACTCACCCACCCACCCACTCATTCACTCGCTCACGTATTGCCAGATTACACTGCAAGGGCACTGACGGCCGAGTTGGCCTTGGCTTGCCTAGAGCTACTCTCCACCACCTGGTCGGCCCCCCTGGACGACCAGGCCCTCTTGTCCATTGTCTCCTACACCGACGTCCATGACCCGTGGACCACCCACGGCGCCTCCTCTCTTGCTGCCCGCCTCGCAGCATCACGCTTGCCTGCCGACAGGCTCGCTGCCTTCATCGTCGGGCCGCTCCTCCAGGCTTATATCCGGCCCGTCTTCTCAGGGTCGAGTGACAAAGTCACCAGCTCGGGTCGGCCTGTCCGGTTTCATGGTCGCCCGAGAAGTCCTCGAAAGCCGGGCTTGGACAACACTCCACGCTGGAAACAGAGCGATCCGCCAGTCACGTCTGTCTTCCTCTGGGGAGTCGAAAACGCCACTGTTGGTTTACCCTTAAACTCCCTCTCCCAGCACCCCAGAACCGAGACAAAGCGCCGGCTAACAAGCAATGGCGACCGCAGACCCCTCTCATCGCAGATAACTGGCCCTTGTTCCTGCCTGTCCTGCTCGCCTTGGTCGAGGACCATGAGACCTGTGTGAGGGAAAAGGGGCTCGCGACCCTTGCAACCTTCCTGTCAAAATGCACACTCAAGACGCTGCGCGTCACCGGTATCGGTCACCTGTTTGAGGAGGCAGTCTTCCCCACGCTCCTGTTTCTCCCCAATCTGACCCCAGAGCAAGACTCGGCCAGCCTGCTTCGCCTGGCCTACCCGGTCCTCTTACAGCTGGCGGAGGCAGATCCAGACCCTCGAAGTCACCAACGGCGACGCTTGCTGGACAGGCTCGTGCGAGATGGTATTATGGCTGGCTACCTCCATGCGTCCCAATACGCAACCATCGTCCAAGTCCTGATGCACAATATGGCGGCTACCGTGTCTTGCCTAGGCATCTTTTCCGTTAAGCATCTTCAGGTGATCTGAACTGTACTCCACAACGATGCCGAAAGCCTGCTGACAGCGATGGCTTGCCTAGAACCTCCTTCGCATGATTGAATCTGTCATGACGGACCCATTTTCCATTGCACGCCCCTCCACAGTCGCCGCCGCCGGCGAGGCTTTGGATGCCCTCCTGTCTTATTGTTGGCCCAGAATCCCAGAGACCGAACACGCAGGGCAGATCCTTCGCATCATTACCGTGTGCTGGCTGAACTTGCGCGACCAAGAGGACGAAACGGCCCAAGCTGTCCCAATGAGTGGCAGAGACCGCATTCGCAAGCAACTCCTCACGTCATCAAGAATATTCAAGTCCGTCTGTGTCGGACCCGACCTCGAGATGCAGCACAAGCTGGCTGAGGCTCTATCGCGAGAACCCCGACTCGCCCCGCTGTTCCCCGAGTACGCATCTTCGCCGTCGATAAGCGAGTATTGAGCCATGGCCAGGGAGCGAGAGATGCGGCCAAGCCGCGTGTCAGCCGAGCGAGGGGTCAGTCGAGGGGCTGCTGCTTGAAGAAGGACTTGCCGCGGAGCCACTTCCGATAAGCTTTGTATCGCTTCTTGGGGCCGTCCTCGTCTGTCACAGTCAGTGGATTCTCACCCACCTTTAAGAGTTCCGCGTAGACGTCCATCTCTTCCTCGGTACCAGCCGCCATGAGGCCTTGGTCTTGCCAGCTGCCGCTGATGTACTCTTGATATTCGGATGAATCGACATCCACCGGTGTGTCGCTGGAAACCACCAGGGGCAAGTTCTGCGGATGGCGGATATATCGTTCATAATCATCCGCCTCCTGCTCCCTGACCGATGGGTTGAGGGAGTCGTGGACCGCCTTCGTAAATGTCCACTGTGCCGCCTTGGACTTCTCGAGCGGTGTAGGCTTCGTCTTGCCGCGGTCGAGAGACGACGGGCCGGCCGCGGCAGGTGACTCGTCGACGCCGGGCAGCCCGGGGACCTTGCCCTGCACCGGCTGCAGCCAGCGCTGCAGCGACATGCCTCTCGTTGCCGTCCTCCCCGAGGCGACCGAAGCGGCGTCATCTTCCACAGCCGGCAGCCGTGGCGAGTCAGCAGGACTAGGATACGCCGCTGCTCTCTTCGTCTTCTTTTTGTCTGCGTCCACGTCGCCGTCGGTGCGCACACGGAAGGGGCTCAGGTCGTATCGACCGTCCTGCGTCGACTTGAGGGGGATGTATTTGATGGTCGAGTTCATCTTGTACGCGAACATCTTGGGGAACGACGACAGCGTGGCTGGTCGATAGTACTCAAGCCAGTAGTCGTCGAAAAATTCCACTGGCAAGGAAACGATTGGCCCGCGCAGCGGCACCAGAGGCGGGATCCTTCGGTCCTCGAGGCGACCCGGCGTATACCAATCGATGTAGTTGCCCCGTTTCGTGGCAGACCAGTCCCTGGGGTCGGCGTGGTGGAGGTAGTAGTCGGTGGCGAGATCCCAGAGCATCGGTTGCCCATGGGTGAAAATGTAGTTGCCGAGGAACAGGTTGTACGCCTCCTGCCGCTGGCTGTCCAGGAACGAGTTGTTGTAGTAGCGCTTGAAACTCTCAATCATGTCGCGCGAGTGGCTGGTCCACTGGTTGATCTTCCGGTACGTCTCCATGGTGTTGACGAGCTGGGACCCGCCGTACTGCACCGCAATCGTGTCTCCATGGTCGTGCCACATGTGGGTGAAGAGGTTGACGGCATCTGTGTCATACTCGACGGACGTGTCCTCGAGGATTCCAAGGGCATGCAGCTGGTGGCCGAGCGCCCGCTTCCCAATGACGAACTGGGCAGCGTTGGTCCGGTCTAGACAGTCGATGCAGTTCGTCCGAGCCACGCCGTTCTGGGCCGTCATGGCGCTCGTTCGGCCGTCGCCGTTCTGGAAGAAGCCCGTGGTCCCGACGACAGACTCGGCGATGAGTTCCAGGTTGCCAATGACATCTCCGCCACGGACTTTGGACGCCCGACTCATGTCCCACGCCTTGTGGATGATTTTCTTTCCTGGCGGCAGAAATTGGTTGAGGTAATCGATGGAATGCGTGTACTCTTCCAGTAGCTTGGACTCCCTGGGCTGCCGCTCCTTGGCCTTAATGAGGTTTACCACGTAAATGGGTGCGCCGTACCGTTCGAACAAGTCGTCGAAATGGAGAGCTGCAGCGCCATAGAACGGGTCCACGAGGTTGAGCTCGATGGGGGGCTTGGGCGTGACGCCTGTGCCGTCCTGCGTCCAGTACAGGGGGATGCTCCCGCGATGCTGTACATACGAGGTATACTGAGGGCTGCAATAGAGCCGGGGGCCTGGGGCGTGGAAGGATGTCGTCAGAGACTCTGCCACTATTTGCTCCGTCTCCACATCGTTGGCGACATAGCCCTGGCTGGCGGGTCAGCTAACGCTGGCAGATGGGATACACAGACAGGCAAGGTACGGAGGAAAGGGGGCTTGATGGCGTACATACCATGTCGTTCGCGCCGCGCTTGAGAAACCGGGCGCCTGCAAAGTATCGTGACCGTCGGGCAATGACTGTGATGTGCGCCGTTCGGCCATAGATAGAGAGGGCTTCTCCCGCATTAGCACACAACGCGGGCCGGCGGCGTCTGACGCCCACTCACCTGCTTGGTCGATGTACCCGTGGATAATGGGGCGGCACCAGTCATAAGCATCTCGAAGGGCCCTGGCAGCCGGCTGGAGCAGATAGTCATTCCATACGAACATGGAGTTCAAGTCCTCGTCCGAAGGCGGCAGGATGCCCTTGGCAAGAGCTGTCCTCTCCCTCGTGATGTTGTGCTGCAGGGTGCGGGTCACATCGTAGGAATAGCTGTAGTAGAAGGACCTGGTCAGGTCGAGGTTGTTGAGGATGCCGAGAAACCTCTGCTCCTCGGTGTTTCGGGAGTCCGGTTTGGACCGCCCGGGAGTGAGCGGAATCAGCTCGGTGCCTTCGATCTGGTATATATAGTGGCCGCCAACCATGGCAACAGTGCTCTTCTTGGTGATGAGGAGCATGTAGTAGGGGCCGGTGAACTTTATGAAGCCCAGAAGGCCCCAGGTGGTGCACCGCAGTTTGATGCCCCCGGTCCCCCGGTTGCCGTCATCGATGGTGTCCAGAAGCTGGTTCATCTCCTTGAGGCTGTATACGATCTTGTCGTCGGTCATGTTGAGCTCTGCTCCCTCGGTGGTGCGGTCAATCTTGAGGATCCTGTACCGCTTCTCGCTCACGTCGACCCCCACAACGTAGTAGCGGCTGGCAGTCTCGTACAAGCTGAATTTGTGCATCTTGTAGACCAGGCGGTCGGGGGCCCTGTCGTCATCGTCACGGTCAGCGGTAGCGGTGGAGGGCATGCAGGCTGCCGAGTCTGGGCTCGAGGTTCGAATAAAGGGCTTAGCCACCGCCGGCTCATCGTCGTTGTCGTCCTCGGCAGCCCGCCCGCGGGAGCTAACGGGGTTGGATGCTGGGGGGCTCGCTGCCTCGTTGTTCTGGAGGAGTGGGAAGACTGGCGAGCCGTCGGCCGGGTCGGGGGTCTGAGGCCGGGGCGCGCTGCTCGCCAGAACCGCGCCCGCCGAGCTCCTGGTAGCAGCGTCGGACATGACGGAGGGCGAAGAGGCATGGCCTGATGCCATGGAAAGAGTCAGGCGCTGAGGCAGCCGGCTATTGCATGGCGAGACTGCACACAGCTGCTGTGCGCACCCAAGGAGCTTCCCGTCAGCCGCTGCGCCGTACTGCGGGCACCACGTTCGTCGGCGACGGAGCAGGCCGGCGTGCAGGGTGTGAATGGAGCAGCAAGGCGAGAGCAGGACAACGTGCGCAGTCGAAGATTGGTATGAAGTAGGTCGAAAGAAGTCTGTTGAAAGTGGTGGACGAAGCGTGGATGGATTTGGGTCCCGTGGTAGAGGTGGTGAATTGGTGATGAGGTGCAGTTGCATTCCAAATGCGGCAACGAGCTTCAGTGGGGCTCCGCCAACTGATTTGAAGTCTTCTGGACACGACTAGGGTGCATTTATGGCGCCTGTGCATTGTATACTCCGTACGGCTTACGAGTATTCGATCTTCATCGCACATCAGGAATGCTCTGTTACACCACCAGTATACTTTTAAGCAAGGTAGATAGCTTTGCAGCATACCCAAGGAAACATGGCACGGTGCATCTATCCCCAGCATAGGCGCATATTGCTGTACCTGCGTCGCGTTACGAGTACACAGTGGGTACTCCGTAGCTACCTTGGGTACGAAGTACTCCGTACCTATTCATATACAGTGCTCTCGAGAACCTGAATCTCTGCCAGGCCCAGCTTGCAGTTGCTCGTAGCCAAGTCAAGCCTCCCTCCCATCTCTCTCGTCCGTCATATGGTTGGTAGCCGAAAGTACATAGTTAGCCTCTACATCGAGACTCGGCATCGCAGGGAACGCGAAGCTTCCGTCGGCCGCATGTCCGCAACTTAATTGGGATTACCTCCCAAAGTAGGCCGATGTGGACTGGGGAACAGGCAGAGGCCACCGGCAGCTCACTCCTGGTCATCCACAGCCGCTGCTGTCGCCTCTTTGCCCACCTCACACCCCTCCTCCATCTCCTGCTTGGCCTCCTCGTCTTTCGCCACCGGGGCTGCCTCAGGCTCCTCCACTGATAAGTCGCTCCGTAAATCCGGCAGGAATCGATCAACGCGTTTCCACGTCTCGTCCCACAGCGTTTTTCTCGACGGGTCCTGCGTCGGGGGCACCAGATACCCACTGCTCGCCATGAACAGAACCACGTTTTTCAGGTTCTCTCGCACAGCCTCCTCCTACATTGGCGTCAGTATCGGCAAGATGAATGCACCCGGGACAGCCCGCGGCCACTTACCAGGCTATCTCCTTGCCCGCTGTTCATAAGACGGTCCATGATGTCGATTATCTTGACCCACAGGTCCAGCATCCCGTCCCATTCAGAGAGCAACACCAGGTATTGAAGAAACACTTTGCACAAAAGGGAAGCAGATTGGACTCGCATCTCGCTCATCCCATCTCGATCTGACGAGAACACTTCCGGCTTCAGGAGCCGGAGTATCAAGGGGAACAGAACCTTGCTAAATATCGCGGTCCACTCTTTCGCGTCAGTGCATGTCAGCTCTGGTGAAAGGAGCGACCGCTGCATGGCCGAGAAGGCCAGCTGGCGCACGTCGCGGCATGGGTTCATGCACTGTGTCGTCAGGGCCTGTAAAATGGGAAGCCAGTAGGCCGACCAGGCTGCGTGGTGAGTCAGTAACTGTATTCGTGGCCCAGTGTCCCAGAAGCACCCACCTTCACTGCTTTCCAGGTGGGACTGTTGCATCAGCTGGGGGATACGGGACGTCATGTCTTGCAATGTGTTCACTGCTCTGCAAGCTCGCGCAACGGTTTGGCTGTCGCTACGGCGGCAAGACAAAAGCGGGTTAGCAGTGCCTTGGAGTTGCGAGAGTGTCAAGAGGGAACCACTCACGCCTTCACATCTTTCGCTGGCCGCTCGCCTTTGCGTTGTGTAGCGTCTGTGGTTTGCCCAAGTGCCGCATGCGGGTTGGCGGCGGAGGCAAAGTGGTCCAAGAGGGAGACGGCCGCTTCGTAGTTGTCTGCCATAATGGCAGGTGGGTTTCCTGTGCTGCCCTTCTCAAGGATGTCGAAGACTAAAGCCGCAGACTCCGGGCTTCCGGCCAGGACCCGTAGAATAGCCCAGAAGTCTGGAGAAGTCATCATCTCGCTTCTCAACGGGCCGGGCTCGTCGGTGCAGGCGGCGAGGCCCCTGAGAATTGTTTCCGAGGTCTTGGCTAGGACATCAGGTGGGAGGCTCGAAACCGTGTGGAGTAGGAACGGAACGTTGACGAAGTCATGATCCTGCCTCCATTGTCAGCGCAACCGACGAATAACAAAATCGAGAAGGCACGGCTGCCGAGCCACTCACGTAGCTGTGCTTAAGCATCATGAGAGCATAAAACGTCACTCGGGATACGGTGATGTGATGCCAGTGCGCAGAATCGCGCAACAGTCGTTGCAGGGTGTCAAACACATGTTTTCCCATGCCCTCGACGGATGCGGCATCCCGAACGGCCAAAATCGTGCAAAACTCTAGAATGTAGGCTGCGCTTGGATCATATTTAGGCAATGCCGTTGCGGGGCTTTGGCCGTTCGTTGGCGGAATGGCCACCGAGTCCTGTTTGACGCTTATGACAGTGGCGTGATCGTCCTCGGGAATCTGATCCAGGAGAGCCTGAACCAGGTCCGTCGCCGATTGAGCCGACAAGGTCCTGGTCAAGTCAGTACATTCATCATATCTCGGCTTAGTCTTGACCACTCACGCGATGTTGTTGAAGACGTTGCCCATGTTGCACGACTTCACACAGTCGATTGTGCAAAGCGTGCTCTCAAGCTCCTCTTCGGACGGCTCCGGGGGATCGTCTGCCGCATAGCTGGAAATATAGGACGTGAACGCACTGAAAAATCCCGCATCCGCTGAACGTGCGGCTCGGTCGATCACCTGTGACGGCGTTTGCAGGGGGATTGCCGTGATCGGCAAGGACAAGTGGCTGGCCGAGGCAAACGACGGGATCAGAGAGTTTACAAACAAGTTGCGCCATATTTGTATGACCTATGTGTAGTTAGCAGGGTCCTTTGGTCTCAGCTTGAAAGCGACGTTGAGGTGGCTTACGTGTTTCCAGCTTCGCCGAATGAGCGCCTCACTGCCAGTGACCACCCGGAACAGCACGAGCGTTGCGAGCTGGGCTCGGAAATCCCTACCAAGCTTGACTGCCAGCTCGCTGACCATCACACTACCATCGCCGGCCTGTACTTCGGTGTTCAACAACGTGTTGAAGGGAATCTCGGTAGCCAAGGTGCTCATATGGCTCAGGCAGTACACGATCTGGTCGAGTGCTTCAGTATTCTCGTACTTGGCTGCCACGCGAGCACACTCGTCAAATCCTGTGACTACTCTGGCAAAAACAGCATCATCGGTCGCAGACATGAAGACGTATGAGAGTGTCGAAACGATAGGTTTCCAGGTAGCGGCGAACATGTCGGCGTCGTAGATGTTGGTGTTGCAGATGACCAGGCCGCCGGCGGACTCGGTTTTCAGCAGCAGCTCCCTCCATGCATAGTCAAAGGCATGCTTGTTGTCGTGCTCATCAGGCAGAATAATTTCATTCGACTTGATAGAGTCAAATATGCCCCCGAGGTACTCCGCCGAAAAATCCTGGCCGTTGTTTTGCCCCCGCAGATTCCTCGAGAAGTCGTCAAAGGTCATGCGTTTCGACGATTTGAGATTTGGGTTGTGCTGGTCGGTATTTAGAATGATTATAGCGTAGGTCAGGATGAAAACGGCATCCTTGTCGGCCACCTCGTCAACTCCATCGCCAGAGCAATACTTCTCCGAGAAGGATTCCACTATTGACGCAATAAGCGGCGCCTCGCCAGGCAATCGAAATGTCTCGAGCAGTACTCGGAGAGCTTCATCGATACGCTTCCCGGAGAAGTCAAACTGGTCCATAAAGGCCTCCAAAACAGCTTCGTTGCCTTTCTTGGACAAAAAATCGCCCAGGACAGACTTTGATACCCGGGACGTTCCCTTGAGGAACTTGGCGATCTTGACCGGGTCGTTGGCGTCAGTGACGATGCCCTGTGCCTCCAAGTAACCCAGCCCGACCTTAGGCTTTTCGTTGAACTTGCTGGTTCCCTTGATTATGATCTTCTTTCTTCGCCGTTGTTCTCTGAGTTGAGCAGGGTCCGGGTAACCTTCGTACACCGGCGCCTCTTGCAGCCTCTCGGCCAAAAACTGGATGTATCGGAGAAGGGCGTCCAGACACAGAGGGGGAACACTTGTAGTACTCCAGGTAGCAGAATCCGGAAGCGCATTGCGCGAAAGGAGACCAATCATGTCTTCGCAAAGATCGGCTCGGTCCTCGTCACAGTCATAGTTGACAAAGAGCTCGGCAACAAAGGTTGGCATGCGCGACAACACCCCAATGCTTTCGACCATGGCTTGCCGAGCATCGGGCTTGCGAGCGCCGCCCTCCAACCCAAGCTTTTGCCTATCCTTGACTGATACTGGAGTGGAACGACCACTGCCCTGTTGCGAAGGCGGAGGCTTTACCAGCTTTGGGGTTTCCGGTATACCGGAATACAAGGACGGATCGATGCCAGGTTCGCGGGGAATATGAACTGTAGGGTGAAGGCATGCGACTAGATACGACAAGAAGAGCTCTTGTTGCAGTTTGAGGACGCCTCTGCAGGTCGCCAGCAGTGTTCCTGCCACGATCAACGACTCTTGCAGGACAGCCATGTTGTCGGATCTGACCAGCTGGAAAAGATAGCAGCATAAACGGTCCTCTGCAATAGTCGCAAGAGCCGGATGCCGGGCCACGAATGGCCCAGATACCTCAAGCGCTACATGAAGGATACGCATGGCCATGACTCTCATCGTGTCGGTGTGTTGGCGGTCGTTTGGGTCCAAGAAATTGACGAGAACCCGGAAGAGTTCTCTGACGGAGGGCAGGGAGTAGGGCTTGAGGTCCAATGACTCTGTGTCATCGCTGTCCTCGCTCGAGGCGGTGCCTTGGGCTGCCTCAGGCAGCGGACCATCGTCATCGCCATCGCCATCGCCATCGGTGACAGGGCCCAGGGCGACCGGACTGTGGACTGGCGATGTCGTGCCATCGGTGCCAGTAGGACCTTCACTCGTGCTGGCAGGCGTGGGTTCTTCCATCCTGATGCGCCCCATGTCACCCTGGACACGATGATCCAGATCCTCACTGTCATTCCCAGCTTCGGCTTCTAGGTGCTTGACGTCTTCAAATATGATCTGGCACATCCTCACCATGGACGCCTCGGCTGTTCTGCGTAGGACAGGGGAAAAGCGCGGCTGGGAGCAGATAGCCAAGCCGCGGCCCATCATGTCGCAAACGCTCTCATCGCTCAGGATGTCGCCCCCTGGGCCCGACATCATGTCCTCCATGAGGTTGAGGATCATGAGCAGGACAACCTCGCCTTGAGCAGAGTCGCTGATGTCGAACTGACAATGCGTCACGGCGGCCGAGAGTGACTGCATGGCCAACGCGAAACGGGGAGACTCGGCGCAGACGAAGCCATAGGCGAGAAACTTCCTCAGCGCCCCGAGCGCGAGGACGGTGATGGGCGCGGCAGTTCCCTTGGCCTGTATCACAAGCAGGAAGGGAGCCAAGAGCGAGGGAGCGTCAAACGAGCGAACGTCTATGGACTGGTTTCAGCAGCGGTAGCATGGAACCCCCCGGGGCCGGGGGGGGGGGGGGCACGCACCTTTGATGGCAGCAATCTCGTACCGTAGCTTGCCGAAGCCCGCGATCATGGGGTTGTCCTGCATGCTCTTGCCTTTCTGGCCGCGCAAACCCCAGCGATTGTTGGCGGCGATGGCATCAGAGCCACTGTCATCGGCGCCTGGGGAGGCCAGAGAGCTTCTGTTGCGGCCCTTGGAAGCAGGGCTGTGCGGGCCGAGCTGTATGGGGTTGGGGCTGCCGCCGAGGATAGCGGAGACGGAGGAGTGCGGCGACCGGGCATTCTTCTGGATTGCGGACGTGATGGATATGCATTCGGAGATGACCAAGGAGATGGGGTCGACGGCGACGGAGACTGGGCGGCTGCGGTATCGCATCCTCGGGGCGTCGTTGCTCGGACGCTCGTGGTACGGCGTCAAGGAGTCGGGGGGCAGCGAGGCCCCCATTGTGCCAGAGAGCTTGGCATCGCGACTCATGGTCTGTCGCTGGGCGAAGGAGGAAAGCTGAGGGCATTAGCCAATGAATACGTCTGGCTTGGGCCGAATGCGCGTGCTCGGTCGGGCTCGCTCACCTTGTCCTTGTCCACAAGAGGCGGCAGAGTGGCGGCGGACGCGGCAGACGAGGCTAGAGGGGGAAATGCGTCACCTTGTTTGCCTGATTGGCGCGTCCCGACGGGCTGGTCAATGGGTGAGGTAGGCAAAGGTCGATGCCGTTGGACTGGCCTAGGATCGGTTATCGCCGACGTGCTGGTGCCTTGCGATGCTCGGTGTCGGTCGAGGCTGAGGTGTTGGAGTCGAGATGCTGGAGTGCAGCAATACTGGGTCACCCGTGATTGGCTGGCTGGAGCTAGGTCGCGAGGCGCTGTCGGGTCGCCGCTAGAGCCTCGCTGATGGGTGAAGTGCAGTGCTCAGGTACAACCAAATATATGGATCTCGCATGCAAAAGGATGTAGTTACCGACGACGAATGAAGCTGTGCACAACTCTCCGATGACGCCCTTAAAGGTATCTTCTTGCTCCGACATTCAACTCAGGCAACCAGAAAATTGCTTTCATTCCGTTGGCTTCCTAAACGCCCGCCCAGCCATCATGGCCCTGGCCCTCCAGCGCCTGCTCTTGCTGGCTTCGGCCGTGAGTATCCCACTCCAACTGAGCCTCGGCCCAGAATCCCAACATGATAAAAAGAAAGCTGAAATGCCAACCCCTTGACAGGTGGGCCTCGCCTCTCACAGAAGAGAATCGTTCATTCCATCAGAGCAGCGGTGCCAAAATCTCGAACCAACGGCCAGGCTCCCTAACGTACACTCTTATACAGCCCGCGTTGTGGCTGAAGGGTTGACAGCAGAAACAACAAATTGGGGGCATGGCCCGGCCAATGATGCTGATGATGATGTGGCAAGAGACGAAGGAGCCTCTCAAGATGCCACCTCGCCGGCTTTTGCACCTCCAGCTGCAGCCCCTGCTGCCTTGGCTGCCGCGCCCTGCCGGGAGCCAGGCGAGTCACCATCTGACTTCTGCTGTTGCTGCTGCCGCATTTCCTGCTTGTCTTTTTCCCACTGGGTATTGGCGTCTCCAAACTCCTCCTTAATTTTTTGCTCTTTAGCCTTCTTTTCCTGTTCCTCCTTCTCACGAGCGATCCGCTCCTGTTCCATTTCCTAATTGCGCCGTCAGTCACAGTTTCGCCGGTGGCCACTGCGCAAAAACCTACCTCCATATGGCGGATGTCGTCCACGCTGGGTTCGTACAGATGCCAGATCACATAGTGCGGCAAGCCAACCACCGAGTACTGCATCCGCCGCGCCATCTAAAACCACTGTTAGCTCCCATAGCCTGTGGGTTTGCCATGCTTCATTCATACCTTGCCGAAACCCTCCGTCTCCGCGTGTTTCTGAAAGCTAAACGCTGGGAAATGAACACCAGTCCGGAAGACCTTGGCCTTGGCAAGAATGCTGACGCCCCCGACACCGTCAATCTCCATTTCCATGTCAGGGTCACCGTACGGATCGCGAAGGTAGGCGAGATGTGGCCGCCATGTGGCATATTCCGCATAACCCTCGACGATGACGGCATCTTCATCCAATGTATCGGCCAATGCGAGCGCCGTCTCCGATTCTTGCCACGAGTTTAAGTCGTAGGGCTGCTCTCCACCCAGCCAGTCGGGCAGAGGCCGCCAAACATCTGCAGGCAGGTCAGGGCAATGCACTTGTGAAGGAGGAGGGGCCAGGGTCACCGCCGTAACGTACTCGGTACAATGACGTCCTTGTTGTGACGCATGAGATCCTCGAGGATGGTAAAAGGGGCGGTTTCGACGTCGACATCCCGCCAGTATACCCAAGAGTGGTAGGGCCGTAGGGCTGCGCTGAGCAGCCAATTGCGGGCCTGTGCCATCAATTTTCTACGGCTCGCCTGTGCGGCAAAGCCGTGACGGCTCTCGACATCCTGGTTCACCTTCTGGCCGAAGTCTTTCTCAATGATGGAGATTTCGCCGTACGGCTGCTTCGCATCTTGGTCGGCTTGTATTTGTTCCAGGTTCTCTGACAGCACCTCCAAGGTTCGGTCCTTGGAATCGGATACAAGGAACGCGAGGTCGATGAGGTGGTGGGGATACGTGAAGTTGCGCAAATGTGAAAAGAACATGGGAAGATGAGGCTCGGCATCGCGGAGTGGCACGCACAGAAGGATGCGCTCCTCGCGTTCCCAGCCACGGGCAGTGCCTTGCACATTTGTCAAGTCATAATATCGGACTGTTTCGAGTTCGAGGTCGGCGGACGAGGATAAGAGGCCAAACGATACAAGGGAAACAACGGGGTTCGAGGGCCAAAGCCACAGGCCAAGGACCAAGAGGACGACGGCGACGGCGCCGAGGCGGACCAAGAGCTTCCTTCGACGCCGATTCGCTGGCACGGAGGTCCGGGGTTGGAACCTGATGCCGTTGCCATGTTACCGTTAGCAGAGGCGCAATGGAGCCGGAGCACATGGCGGAGCAAGGCTCGATGGGTTTTACCTGTGAGGAGAGATATCGAACGTGCTTCCACGTGGATAGCCGTTGGCAAAGCCGCTTGCGTGATGCCGGGGCATCATCTTGGAGTCGGCAAGGGATGCATACGAAGGCATCCAGAAATCCTTGCCAGCGCGCACACCGCGCTCCGCGTTTAGAAGACGGAGGGAAATCTGGGTAGTTGGAGATGAGACGTGGCGTGGCGCGGACAGTCGTCGTGGTTGGCACTAGTCGCGATCACAGAGCCTCCCTTGCTGCCGGACTCGACGAGCTTGCGACAAGCGCGCTGAGCAAGCGATGACGGCCGCGCTGAGCAAGCGATGACGGCCGCGCTGAGCAGAAGGTGAGGCGGCCTCTGGTGCTCTTCTTATTCAGGGTTGAGGGTACTGAGACGGGCAGCGTAGCACGTGGGATCGTATCCACGGAGTGGAATGCCACCCTTTTCGATACAGCTGCTGGCTCTGGGGTCGCTGCTTACCTAATAATAATATGGGGCTCACCCTCTCCAAACGGGCAAGGAAGGGGTCGACAGAAAAAGCGGCACCGCAAATGGACCACGGTTGCCACGTCAACGTCTTGAATTCAACCTTTATTCACGGCCGCAAACTGTTAGAAATATCGCGTTTCTTTATAGGCTATCATTGATAAGTACTTAAAGAAGCCAAGATTAATACTTTCTCAATAATTCGGAGGTTGAATCGTGCTTTCCGCAGGGCAGAGACTTTTGCCGCTTTTTCTGTCGACCCCTTGCGGGGGAGGGGGGTTGTCAGAAAACGGATCTCGCCCACCAGCATCAGGTCTCATCACATCCAAGTACTTCTTACTAGGGACAGTACAGTTTGTCCTCGGTAACGTCGATCCCCTTCGTTCTGGGGAAGGAACCCTCGCACCTGCTATCAAGGGAGACCATGGAATGCATCAATTGTCTGGGGCAGTGCAGTATCCCTCAATACCAAACAAGGCGGGCAGTCACGACAAGCTTCTTAGAAACCATACACCTGACAATGACACCATATAGTGGTGATGGTGACGGCGATGGGAGCCGAGATGGACTTGGTATCATTGCATGTCTGTCCAAAAAAGGCAAAATAGTTTTGCAATTAATCTCTACCTGCCATGCCTATGGTAGAAGGGTACGAAGTATACATGCACGGTTTGAGATGCTTCGTCAACCAGCCCATTGTCGAAAAGCCAAGCCGTCGCACTATGCAGGTATAGACTACAGAGTTTCGCTCTGGACATAGCGGAGCTGACTTGACAACAGGATGGTGGCAGTCGCGAAGTTTCGTCATCGTCATCATCACATCCAGCATCGACGAGCCGTCAGAAGAGACCTAAGGTTAGTGTTGTTTACGTAGCTCTTGTTCGTTACACGCAAATACAAGACTAGTTGCTAGCCAGATGTCCGTGGAGACATAATCGAATGTTTCGCACTCACCTGCTGACAGGGTATAGTTTGGCGAGCAGGCAAACAGAGTTTGCTGGGCTGATGCCGCCGACTGTACCTTTGCATTCTTGTTAGTTATATGCAAACGAGAACTTGAGAGCTCTTGAACTCGTGTCCTGATCTGGCCCGGGGGGGGGGGGTTCCCTCAGACGAGCCGGTTTACTCAGTCATCCCGACCGGCCCACTCTTCAGGGTCACCCAGAACGGGCAACCCATCCAATGGACACTGGAGTCGAATAACGCCAGAGGCAACTCCACAACTCGTCATAGCAAAACGGTTGTAATGCTCAAGTGCGGGAGAACGACTTGGCCAGAATGAAGTAGTGGAATGGATAGAACTTGTGTCATCATAGCAGACCAGAGCAGTTCGAGGAAAGAGTCTCTCTCGCTGACCAACAAGCCACGTACCAGAAAGGTTTAGAGTCGGAAGTACTCGTGAAGGCGACATTCGAGGCGTTTGATACACCCACGACCCTGTGAGACGACGTTAGCCGTCTGTTACTCAGACACGTAATCGAGGCGGAGCAGCGATATAACAAGTGGTAAATAGTAAGAGTTTTTCAGAGATCTTGGTTTGGTATATTGGGAGTCATCACAGTGGTTCAGAAGCAGAACTGAATGATAAAGGTTTCTCATCATGATAGGCAGACGGATGGAAGCAATGCGAAGGCACGAAACTCACCGATGCAAAGGTATGCTGCAGCGAAGCTTGCCCCAAAGCGACAAATCATGCTGCTTTGAGGAGAATCATGGCGGAAAGGCGCTGCGAGGCTGGTCAGCGAAGCTCGCGGCAAGTATACCCGGGGACTGTGCGTGCAGGGGCTTTGGCGGACTGCTGGGTTGCGGATCAGATGGTAGTGCATGTTGTTCAGACGCTCAGGAATCGCGGGAACAGTGGTGAGAAGGATCATCATTCAGTGGCCTGGGCGACAAAAGACTGCCGAGTTCCCACGGGTTTGGGGTTGGACGCTTGGGCCTGGGACTCACCATCGCTAAGACGGGTGTTCCGGGGATGCGAGACGACGACAGCCGAGTGCAGGCAGAGGCAGCGCACTCGTGTTGCATTCACCACCAGGCAGCTTACAAGAAGCTGCCTGGTCAACCAGTGCACCTCGGGCAGCTTGGCTGTGCGGATGTGGTGTGCAGGCTGGAGTGCAGTGGATGAAGAGTTTTCGAGAGGTCGAGGTTGAGAAAAATGCAGACGGGGCTTAAATGCTTCTAAGCCAGTACCCGCTTGTGTCTAGCATGAGCTCGCTAAGTGCATTTTATTAGGCAAGTCTCTGCCGCACGCAACACTGCAGACCCCGATATCTTCATAAGCCCTGTAGCGTCGTCCTCTGTTGAGTTGGACTTGAGCTACAGTACAATTCACAGAGCCGGAGCCAGAACGAGCAAGACAGCTGCATCATGGCAGACCGTCGACGAGTTAATGGTCCAGGAGGCCAAACTTGCCCCCCTTTCTACGACGACGACGCTGCCGCTCCCCCATGTCGCGGCAGAGGACCCAATGGCATCCGGGCAGTCTGTAAGAGCTCCAATCCCCCAGCCTTCCTCATGCAGCACGCTGAATCAACGCAATAGACCTCAAGACCGGAGTTACGCCCTCGGCATCAGGGTCGGCGTACTTGGAAATGGAGCCGAGGCGCGGGTCCGGTGGCGGTGGCATGAAGCTCACCTGCACCGTCCATGGCCCTAGATCTCTGCCACGCTCCGCGCCTTTCTCACCGCACATGGTTCTTTCCACCCATGTCAAATACGCGCCGTTTGCAACACGACAGAGGAGGGGTTACTTGCGAGATTCCGGTGAGCGGGATCTGAGTTCTCACCTGGAGACTGCTCTCCGCGGCGCCATGATTGCAGATCGGTGGCCTAAGAGCGGCGTGGATGTAGTGGTCACCGTCATCGAGGGCGAACTCGCACGGCATGTTACCGTGGATCAAGGGCTTGAGGAGTGGGATATGATGAATGTGCTGAGCGGGTGCATCACTGTCGCCGCCGCCGCAATAGCCGATGCCGGTATTGACTGCGTTGACACGGTTTCTGGCGGTGTTGCTGCTCTGATCGCGGACAAGGGCAGCGAGGACGGGTCGATGATTGTGCTGGATCCGGTGCCATCGGAACACGACTCCATCCTGGCAGCCTGCTGTGTTGCGTATCTGCCCGCGCGCGACGAGATTACAAACCTCTGGTTCAAGGGTCGCCTGCCACCGTCGGATCCCAGTGCTCACCGAATGCTTATTGCCCGGGCCGTCCATGCGAGCAGAGGAACAAGCCAGGCTGTCTCGGCGTCACTTCACGAGGCGCTGTCAGTGACCTGACGACAGGTCGTATTGCGCGGAGCTGGCGGGTGACGTTGACCCGCTGGCTCTCTTGTAGATACCGCTCGCAAGGGATCAGCAGATCGGCTGAGGAGCAAGAAGGGCTGTACAGGTTCGTCATTCGAGAGTCCAAGCCTTTAGCCAGGCCACTTACGCCGAGAATTGCAGGGCCTGTACATATCTGTGGCGGGGGCTCGGATAGGTTCAGGAAGGCGTGCCAAAGCTGCCCGGCCGATGACATATTTCTGCCGGGCATGTGAACGTGCTGTGACGCCGTTTGGTGCAACTGGGCTACTGAGTCATTGTATTCTGCGCTGCTATTTGGAGACGAGGGATGGGGCTGGGCCAGTCTTACGACCAAGCACCGTAATAATCAACGACACCAACCACGAACGTGCTTTGGGGCATCTCTACAAAGTACCCGTGCATCATTTGAGACAGGCTAGAAGCTGCAGCCAGTGAATCAATGCACGTGGAATGACAAAGGATTACTATCATGGCACTTGTTGCTCCCGACCCAAAACCAAGGTCCGCGTCCACTACCTGTGCAGCCGTGACCTGTGTAGCCGTGACAGCGGGAGCCGTTTTTGCGGTAAAGGCCGCCTTGAAAGTGTGGTAAATCAGGTACGTACATGCGTAAGCAGCTGAGGTAAGGCAATGGATAAATGGTAAAAGATGGTGCAAAGTCTCGATGCATGGCGTTTGGTGCACAGGCGCGCGCTTCTTCCAAGACCGGAGTCCCGGCTGAAGCTGTCCTCCGTTGGCAGCACCCAGGGTACGTAGTACGTACCTTGGGTGCGTGCTTCCCCCACTGCGACGTCGCACCTCGCTCCATTCATCCTCCGTCACCAACCAACCCGTCACGACACGGCAGTGCAGTGGAGGCTTCTTGGCTCGCTCTCTCCCCTCCTGCCCTCTCCCGAATTTCACGAGTCTATCTATAAGGTACCTTACCTCGCAGTCTTTACCTAGGTACCTTACCCGACACGGCTCCAGGCGTGGCGTGGCGTGGCCCTTCAGCAGCCCACAGCCTGCAGCCCGTACTGGCTGCTGCCTGACCCTGCCGTGCCTTGTTGACAGACATTCGACAATGTCTCTCCGTCGACCGTCTCTTCGCATCACCATCGTCGCGCCATAGAGACCATCGAAACCGACGGACCGCCTCGAGGGCTGGCCTTGGCTTCGCGTCCTCGGCCTCGCTCGCCACTGCGTCGTCCCAGACAGCCGCCGGCGCTGTCGGACGAAGCGAAGCCCGCCATGGAGCAGCAGCCTCGCTCCCACAACTTCGCCCACCTGGTCCCCACGCCACTCCCCTCAAGCCTTCAGACAGCGGGTGCTTCCGGTTGGTACAACCTGACGGCCTGGGCGGTCAACGTGACGCGCTATGCGCCGTTTCTCGAAGAGCTGGTATGGGCCGGCCCGCGCATGTTTATGAAGCTGGGGTCCTACATGGCCCTCTCGGAGCCTTTGGAAGCGCCACCCCACCACTACGCGTCTGCCACGATGGGCGCCGACCTGCTCCGTCCCCTCGCCACCGACCCGAACCTGTACAACATCCTGGAGCCGAACCCCGGCCTTCCGGCTTCCGCCGGGCATGCTTCTCTGGCTGCTGCCGAGGATCCCCTAACGCACGCATCGCGTCTTTCTCTCGATGGTGCTCGGGGCTTGGGCAGCGTATTCAGTTATGCGACCAGCAAATGGGCCCTGTCATGCATCGCAATGGCCATTGTCCTGAACCGCACACACATCTTCGCCGCCACACGGCGGCGTTTACGCTTTCGTTGGCACATCAGGCTCCTGCTCCGCCTCGCGCCAATCCTGCTTCTCGTCGTTCAAGTGTGTCGCCTGCTACAATCCATACAATGCCAAACATCGCCTGAGTTCGCTCGACTGCGCTGGGGGGATTCGAACAGGAGGTCTGATCTCATGTTCTCGCACCCCGGTGCCTTGCTCAACACCCTCAGCTCCACCCTCCTTCTTGGTGCTACAGACGAGCAGTCCTGTGTGGCCGTCGGCATGACACCTGCGAGTGTTCCCGGCGCCTCCCAGTCTCTCCAGGGATCTCTGTCGCTACTCTGGCCCCTCTTCGGCACCTTCTGTCTGAGCCACTTCCTCGAGACTGTGTCTTGCGCTGTCCAGGGCCGTCCTATAGCTGCCGAGACCGGCATGACGCTGTTCGAACAGTCGCTAGCTTTTGCCGAGGCGGACGCCGCTGTCAGCAATCAACTCGGATGGGAGGCCTTCTCCAAGTCTCAACAGGCCTCGGGCCAAGCCTCATCGAACCTAGGGAGCGTCATTGCCCTGACCCGGTCCATGATCCTGAAGCGAGTCAACACGGCTCCCGAAGTCCTGTTGGTGGCTTTTTTGTCCTCCATGACCCACATCACCAGTCACATCTTGGGCGTGTTCGACCTCCAAGCCAAGTACCGGCTTGTCAATACGGGCTTCTGGGGCCTCTGTTTCATGGCGAGCATCGTATGGAGTGCCTTCTCCTTTGAGCTGGGAAATCCCTCTGCCCAAGGTTTATTGAGATTTCCGACAGTCTGCATCATTGGCTTTGTCCCACACGTCCTTGTTTTGGCTGGCATTGCTACGTGCGTATGCATCTACGGCCTGGCCTTGTTCCTCTCAGCCCTGGCCCCACCTGCAGACGAACAGTTGTCATCCCTGTCCTTGCGCCAGCGGCTGGCCCACGCACACAGCAACATGCAAGCCAACGTCTCCATCTCGGATATCCGCATCACCAGGGAAATGGATTTCTACACGGCCTTGTTGAGAACCGGGTTTGCCGCCATCACCATGGCCAGTGAGGCAGTCTATCTGAATGAAGATCGCGGCGTCAGCCTGCAACGCCATACCTGGCTGGAAGAAGCCCGTTTCCGTGAAGTTGAGGAGCTGCAGAGGCAGTGTATAGGGATGGGACTGCCAAACTCACGCCACGACCAGATTGGCACCATTGGGCTGATACCCATCAAAGGAGGGTCAGTGGCGGCGTCAAATGGATATGCCAGGGAGCGTGCCGCGCAGAAACTTCCAAAGGGCCGCGGTGAACGGGGGCTACGGGTTGGTACTGGGGCAACCGAGAGAAGCTCTCGGTGGCTCATGGCACTGGAGTTTCTCTTGAGCATCAGCAAACTCGTTGCCAGAGTAGGCGCCATGTCTGTCCTTTGGGTCTTGGGCGTGGTTCGTATCCGAGCCCAACCAGCCTGGCTGCTCTGGCTTGCCCGCCGCCCGAAGTCCACCGACGACGAGAAGAGGGCATCAAAGCCAGAGCGTGATCTCCGCGGGAGGAGGCAGCCTACCCCATACGACGACAACGGCCGGATTCCTCGAACCGATGGAATAGACGTCGAGGCAGAATTCCGGCGGTTAAGCGGGTCCAAGGATGAGGAAAGGCTCGACAACGACTTGTATAGATACTGGTTAAAGGGCGGATGGTGGGGCTCCAGTGACTCGAGTGGCGACTTCGAACCTAGCCCGACTGACGACTGGGACAATACGAGCGTCGTCTCCGTGGCGAGCGCTGGCGGCGATGCGGACGAGGAGGAAGGCGAGTGGGAGTCGGAAGATGACGGACTGAGGACACCGACGCAGCGTTCGCCACGGCCATCGCGCGACGACGGCGACGACGAGCCATTCGTCGACAGCCCGCTGGGTATGGGTGACCTGGCCCGGCTACTGCACCCAACGAGCCGCGAGGAGCGAGACGAAGCACTGACACTGGCAGCTCACTTCCAGAGCAACGCAGTCATGACGAGGGCGAGTTTCCGGCGACTGGAGCATCTGCGGCGGACTCGCATCCTGACGACGCCAGGCCTCGGCGGCCCACCCCATGGCGGAGGAGGCGGCGGACCCCTAGGCCGCAATGTCAGGCTTGGTCCGGACGACGAGGAACGTCTGCTGGAGCAGCTTCTGCTGTCACGCCGCCAGGGGTCTCCTGGGGCTGGGGGCGCACTCCCAACCGCAGGGCCAGGCGGTGTAAACGGCAGTGCCGGGGGTGGTGAGAGCCCGCCATGCGTCGTCTGCCAGAGCTCGTCGCGCACCGTCATTGTCTGGCCGTGTCGCTGCCTGAGCCTTTGCGACGACTGCCGCGTGTCTCTGGCTATGAACAACTTTGACAAGTGCGTGTGTTGTCGGCGGGACGTCATGAGCTTCAGCCGAATCTTCGTACCTTGAAGCAGCACCAGCGAGTCTATGCGACTTGCTCCAGCGGGGCAATGAGGAATTGTGGGCATTGCGGCGTGGAGTTGTGTGTTACTACCGTACTGTTGTGCACTATTATGCCTATACTACTAGCCATTTGTAATTTCATCCCCATGGCATCAGACGAGGCTTGAGTGAACTGTGTAGCCAATCCGCCCACTATTACATGGGGGCCTGGTCACATCGCAGCCCACTCGACACTAAATGTGCGTACAGGGCCACTCCGCGACTCTTCTGACGGAGGCTGCTGGCCGCCTATTAAGAATGCCTTCTTCACAGCCGTTGCGAGTCGCCCGCCGCTTACTACATCTAAAATGGGTATCTCGTCATTCCAGTCGTATTGGTTGGCCATGAAATGCGCATGAAAGCGCAGCGGGTCCCCGGGGTAGACACTGTAGTGAGCTCCAAAGCGAAGGCCAGGCGTCATGTAGTAGCCAGCGCCCTGCAAGAAGCGACACAGAGGGCCTTCAGTGGTCTCACCTGCGTCGAACTCGGCGTCCGCGTCACGGGAGATCAGGTCGACGCTCGAGGCCGGCGTGAGGCCACCAATTCTTTCACGGCCATCAATCCGCCGTGCACTGGGCTCCGCCTTGGTGCCGGGAGGGTGACCATGGCCGTCATGCACGGCGTTGGAAGGGGAGCAGGTCGGGGTCACGGAGGCTTTGGGGAGGCCGAGTCGACCAGCGACATCGGCGGCCTTCTTCGCACTCTTCTCTGCGAAAGCCTGCTGTGCTGCCTGCTTTCGCCGGCGTAGAGACTCCGCGTAGGCTCTTCGCGCCTCCTTGTCGGGAGACAGCAGAGCGGCCCGATGAGCCGCCACATCGTCTACGACGTAGGCTGCCTCCCGCCGAACCAGCGCATCGGCCTCTTCCGGCCGCAGTTCGACGGGCAGGCCGAGAAAGATGTTCTGCGTGGGCTGCTGGGGCGTGGTGCCGACCAGTGTGCCATTTATGTTGTCCTTGCGGCGAAGCAGCGCAACTGCCGCTGGGTCAAAGACGAGGTATCGGCCCGCTATCTTGCAGATACGCACAGGGGACGCCGACACCACCGATGCGGCCTCGTGGGTGGCCATGGATCCTATAGAGTCGGCGAGCCAGGTCAGCGGCTGCTTTGACAAGTTCAGGCAAATCATCTTGGATAATAGTAACGTCTTGCAGTCATAAGTCGTCTTCGTAATTGTTGAATGTGTCATCACAGAGTTCAGTGGATTGACAGATATTCAGGTGAATAATCATGCAGGTGCTGGCGCCCCGTGCTGGAAAGGGAGGCGACCGAGGGGAGAAGAGGACGAGGGATTCTTACCCTGTGTTTGAGCACTACCCACCTCCACCGACACCTCGACTTGTGGTCACAAGGAGGAGTGGAAGGGGAGTAAGGAGGAAGGTTTGTGGTGAGCTGCCGAAGCACAGAGGTGGTTTTTGAAGTAAAATTTCCACGGATGCAAGTTCGGCTCCGCAGGGTGGGATGAGATGGGGCGATTTGAAATTAACGGGGCGTTATGCGTCAATAGGGGCGTTCGAGTGGACGCACAGCCCACCAGTGCATTCACCACCACAGTGGCACCAGAAGTCCACACCCAACCACCGAGGTACCCACCTATCATGCACAAGGCTGTTGATGCTAGGCTTTCTCTAGGAGCGAAACTGCCGGTCATTTATTATCGGGAGGTCGTCTTCTTCTTTCGTCCATCACCCCAGGTGCTCGAGTGCTGCTCATAGACGGCTCAGAAGTCAAGCGACTCCTTCTTGGCGCTGTCTGCTGGCGTTCTGAGAGGTTCGGCGGCCTTGTCGTCGTCTCCCACGGGGGGTAGGCTGAAGGGCATGATGACCATGCCGCTCGATGCACTCAGCTTGAAGGACATGTCTTCCCTCACCCAGCCCCCCTCTAAGCCGCCCCCTTTCTCGTGGAATACGGGCAGACTGTGGACTCGGAGCAGGCCCTGCGTCTTGTCCTCATCGGTGGGGCCGCGGCCCATTTGGGCACGGTGTTGTAGGGGTATGAGCTCGACGACGCCGTCGAATAGCAGTTCCATCCATCTCGTGAGACCAGCAGACCGTGGATGGAGTGATTCGGGCAGCGTCACTAGAGCCGTGGTCCGTGTGGGGAACTGCCGGAGCAAGCTTCTCAGGCTGTGCAGGAACTGCAACACTTCTTGCGGCTGGCACGCGGCTGAGCTGTACAGTGTGGGGGACAGCAGGCTGGAAACGAGGATCCTGTGGACAGACGATGACGGCGAGCCCTTCAGCCTGGAGGCCACGTCGGTGATGAAGGCCCTGAACGGTGGCTGCGCTGGGCGGGCCATGGCGTCCGTGGGGCGGGAGCAGTGCAGCTGGCCCCGAATGGCGCTGGTCTCCAAGCGCTTGGTGAGGTCAAATGCGTGGCAAAAGGGGCTGGCCTCATCAGACGGGACCGAACCGGCCTGGGCATCTAGAGTAAGCTTTGATGAGCGTTCTGGTTCTCTCGTACTGCGTCGTTGAGCCTGAGGACAGCACTTACCCCTGACTGAGGCGGAGTTGTTGCCAAATGCTTCATACCGCCACGCAATCCTCATCTTGTCTGGCGAAGCAGCGTCAGTTTTGGCCACCTTTGGCTTCACCTCGCTGGCGAGGCCAGGCAGTTCTCGTCGCCAGACATCCCCAGCGCCTAGAAGATGGACGTGATGGCCCTGGACCAAGCCTTCTGAGGCGCAGTACCGCAGGAGTGTCCCTCCAAAATCGGTTGTGCCAGCCTCTTCGATCAGAAGGGACGACCCCAAGGGTATTCCTACGTGGCCTGCCAGAAGCTGATCCAGTGAAGCAGTCCCAGTCGACGTCGTCAGCCTGCCATCTAGGGGCGAGGGCCGGGTGCCGGGGCAAAGAGCCTTTTCCTGCCTCGGCGCGGCTGGCGCGGCTGGAGCCCGAATTACGGCGTTCCTTTTGCGGAAAGACATTGTCTCATGTTTTGATCACGTCAAATGACCGCCGCGCCGGCGTGTAAAACAGGTACCTAGGAAGGTAGTTCCCTGATGAACAAGCGGGCTAGCTACGTCAGGTACCCTCTACAGATGGTTCAGTTAGGAGGTAGTTTATCCTGGAAGGTATGCATGAATACGTACCTCGGCGTCCCGCGCAGACTCTGGCAAAGCTGGGGTTTGGCTGGCGAAACAAGTCGCGTAATTGTAGTTGCAGGTCGTGCAGCTTCCCGTGAAGAAGTATGGCTGATGAATTAGTGCTTAGTGAGAGGCACGAAAGTAAAGAAACGTACGGAGTACCTTTTACCTTTCTTGAAGCTCAAGTACTTCGGCGGGTAGGCCCCGCTTGAGCGATATGCGGGTATCGGCAGCTTGCATGCTTCAGAACGAGCCCCCTCCACCAAGGCTCCAACAAACCCGACTTTTTTTCCCTGCTCCCTGTCCGCTCGTCATCACGGAACGTCGACTTGGCTGCAGGAGAGCATCGAGAGAAGGCGAAAACGAAGACACAACCATCGTGTACCCGACTGGCTTCTACCTGCCTGGGATCCCTCCGATCGTCCAGCACCACCACCGCCACCATGTCAGGTACCGGCAGTGGCGGCGACGCGACCCTCTTTGAGGAGAGCTTCACTGTCACCGACTACGACCAATCCAAGTACGATCGCGTCGCCCGGATCTCGTGCACGTCGGCCGACTCGCAGACCGTCATGGTCCTCGACATCAACATCGAGCTGTTCCCCTGTGCCGTGTCCGACTCCCTGCACGTTGTCCTCACCACGACGCTGTCGCCCGACGGCAGCAAGGAGGACGACAAGGGCTGGCGGGACGTGGGCAAGGGGGACGATGCGCCTGCCACCATTGCCGACCTGTACGACTATGTGTGCTACGGCAAGATTTACAAGTTTGAGGAGACGTACGACGGCAACACAATGTGCGCACCCCCTATTCACCGCTCTGCCGATGCGCGTGCACCATGTTAACCACGGCCCCTCGCTGTACAGCAATGCCTACGTCTCGTTCGGTGGCCTGCTCATGTCGCTGCAAGGCCCCGTCAAGAAGCTCACGCCGTTGCGAGTTGACAGTGTCTACCTCTTGATCAAGAAGTAAGGTAGCCGCGGACCCTCGGCGAGCGAGCGTGCGTTCGCATCCTGTCACCAGCATCCAAGCTCCACGAAGGCGAGGTGGCTCCAATCATGTACCTATATTCTGGACGCTGTGCTTTGTTTTTTGGGCTCCTATCGCAGCACGCAGTCGCCGCCGCCCGGACATACACACGAGTATCAGCAACTGCCGCTCCCTGCTTTGCCACGACGCCTCCTTCCACTCTCTCCAAGCTCTGTTCAAGTGCCTGCACCGCCCGCACCAGGCCCTTGGGCTTGGGAGTGGCGCCAGTTGCTCTGGTGGGGTCCTGGGAAAGGCATGTGGCGATGCATTCTCCGCCTGATGGCGGCCAGGTTCGGCTCGTTGTCCTCGGTCAAGATGCCGTGGCGGATGAAGAAGTCAAGCACCACGAGGGCGCAGTTATGCTTGTACTTGCCATCAGCCAGGTCCTTCTTGACTTGGTCCACGTCGCAGAGATAAAACTCGTCGACTTCACCGTCCTTGGGCTGAGGAGTCACGTCGGCAGGCAGCTCGAGATCATAGACCCACTGGCACTCGGGGTAAATAAAGCCGTCTTCGCCCACGTGCTCTTCGTCGGTGATGTAGGTGTAGGTTACGGTGCCGATGCAGCGGGCTCGGCGGCGAACCAGGTCGTCGGGCAGGCTCGCCTCCTCGTCAGCCTCGCGGATGACGCACTCAAAGGGATCCTCGCCCGTCATGAGCCCGCCGGCGACAGTGTTGTCGAGCATGCCGGGAAAGGTGGACTTGTCGGCGGCCCGCTTGGGCACCCACAGCTTGAGGCCGTGGGGCGCGGCAGCGTCCACAACGTAGGCCGTCATGTGCACGCCGTAGCGCATCGTGCCTAGCAGGCCCACGGCGGCGCGCTCCATGCTGAAGAGCAGCTCCTCCTTGCGGCTGTAGACGGGCCACACCTCGTCCCGCCAGCCCCGGAGCAGCTTGAAGGTGCCTTTGTCGCGCCAGTAGCCGGTCAGAGCTGCCACGGCGCGGCTTCTCTCCTCCTCGGTCGGTAGCCGTAGCATGAGAACGGTGCGGTCGGTGTAGCTGATTTCCACATCGCCCCTGACGCTGACCGGGACCTGGACGAGCTCGTGAACCACGCGGTCCAGCATGTAGCCGATGGGATACCGCCCCTGCTCATCTTCCCACAACAGCGTGTACAGGCCTTCTTGCGCCTTTTGAATCTCTGTGGCGCTGCCATCACCGGCATCGCTGTAGGGAAACCTTTGAAGGGTTTGTCAGCCGAATATGTCGCCACGCACTGCTCATGCCCAGGGCCTGGGGTACAGGAGGAGCGAGCGGTAAGGTAGGTGAGACCAACTTGTCCGTTTCGCCAATCAGCTCTAGATTGGACTTCATGGTGTGGCGGAAGTGTGAGCGAACTCGGGGCTGCTGAGGGAGTGAGTGATGTGTGAGAGCTGATGCCCCTGAACGAGGTAGCTGGAGACCGGTTCTAGATGGGGGCGTGTCTCCCGCCGTAGCTCACAAGGAGGGGGTGTCAATCGACCTGCGGTGTCTTCCGTACGCACCAAAAGATAAGCCCTGTTAGGCACCAACTGACGGTTAGTTCAGATAGGTACCTAGGTAGGCAAGGTAGGCAAGGTACCTCACTAAGGCGATGGCAAAGGTCTGCGAAGGAGAGGGCAGGCACCCCCTTGACGCGATGCCTGGCGTGGTCAACCCCACCCACCACTCGCCGGAGCTCCTCGGCGCCCTCTGCTCCGATCCCGCGTATATGCATAAGGTACAAGGCTGCCTCGAGCTCTCCAACCCGTCGTGCCATTGGCATTGAGTCACTCTTGCCCACTTCGTACAGACTTGCGCCTCGACCAATGCAACTTGCCCTTCAAACTGGACTTGTCCCCCCCCTCTTTTGTAATCTCGCCTGCTTCGTACCTTGGACTGCTCTGCCCTGCCACGTCTCTAGACTCGGAGACGCGTAGAGGAATAGTGGCCCAGGCAGACGCCGACCAGAAAGCTGGGAGCAAGGGCACGCGGGTACAGTACGGTGCAAGGAGGACGAGATCCGTCGAGGATAAAAGAGCAGAGACAACCATGCCCGGCCCCCTCTTCGGCATCGTCCCGGCTGGCCAGCCCCTCATCACGGAGCCCACGTCGACGCCGTCCCAGACCTCGGTCCTCTACGCCCTGCCCACGGCCAAGTCCTTCTCCCACATCGTCGTCTTCCTCCTCCCCAATGTCGCGCTGCCAGACAACACCGCGGCGGCCATCTACCTCGCCACCGCAAGCGACGTTGCCGCTGCCGCCCAGTCCGGCGCCACGCCCAACTTTCGCTTCCTGGGCGCCATCGGGCCCGGCAAGGAGAGCGCCATGTTCAAGATCGGCTCCGGATCCGCCGTCAGCTCCGGCGGGCTCATGATTGGAGTCTCTGTCGAGCCAGCCGACGCGGTTGGCCAGCGCTTGCAGGAGCTTGCGGCGGACAGGACGGCCGCTTCGTCCCAGCAGCCCACCACGGCCGTCCTCGCCCAGCGCATCATCCAGAACGCCTTCAACTTCCTCGCCAGTTTCAGCGGCACGGCCGGCCCTGGCGGCGTCGAGGTTGTTCCCCTCAGGGCCTTTGAGGACTGGTGGCGCAAGTTCGAGTCTCGCGTCCGCTCCGACCCCAGCTTCCTCGAGAAGCAGTCGGACTGACGCGTATTATCGACATGTCTGTGGGGTTTCTGCCTTCATTGGCGGCGTCGCGGCCATCATGTATTGTCCTTTAGATCCATCGATGCCCATCATGTCGGGTATCCCGCGCCGTCTTGCGCCGTACCATGATACGTTGGCAGCCAGCATCCCCTCGTAACAATAATGCGTTGACCCTGTATAGCCCCATAACCTGTTGCCGAGCTCATCAATCCAAGGCCATGCCTGCCTCTTGTTTGACATCCACCACAGGTCTCGAGGACGGTGCTAGTTGGCATGGACTCGTTATCAATCGTACCAGGCCAGTCCTCGGCACTCAATTGCTTTGCTTCTACGAAGTGCAGCCATGTGAAATGTCGGCTTCTTCTAGCCTCGGAAGGGCAAAAGAGATGCTACATTCAAAACCTGCGGAATTGCGCCTCCATGACCGCCCGGGTATGTGTGTATCCGTGCCCAGAAAGGGCAAGAGAATGGACAAAACGCCAACTACCCCAGCGCCTACCAGTTACCCAGCCACTCATTCACCCGGCGGCACTCGCCGTCGGAAGAAGAAGAATAAATGGCAAAAAGAAAGGCGCCCGCCAAAATACCCAAATGACATGTCCACAAATCTAATCGGACACCTTCACCCTGTCCCGTCCCATCCTTCACATGGCACATCCAAAGCGCCATTAGTCTTGCAGAGGAGTCATGAGCGGACTTTTCAACCGTGTCGGGCTGCCAGCTCTACTGCGTCGCCCGGCGTTGAGCATCTGGAGTGTTGGCGCGAGCCGTTCGCGGCTCTCTGTGCGGATAACCAGCCCGTTTCTATCCATCGCCGACGGCGGCTGCATGTCGTCAAATCGATCAATATTGAGCCTGGGCGTCGCGAGGCCAGGCGCTTTGCCAGCCCGTGACCCATCGCTGCTGTCCGAGTAGTTGTGATCGTCGGAGTCCATCTCGCACAGCTCAAACTCGGCCGCCGCTCCTTCTTCCATGACTCGCTCGTACGCTGTTGAATTCCGCCCAAAAAGCTTGCTTGCCAAAGAGAAGCCCCCCCTGGTCGGTTTCCGGCCCGACCCGGACCGGCGTCGCCGGCGAACCATGTTCAAAAGTCGTCTTCTCCGCTCGGGTCTCCGGAGCAAGTATGCAGCCAGCAGCAGCATGAGAACCAAAACCAGGAGGCTAGACGTGGATTTGCTCGGCGCAATGAGCATGTCATCATCGTCATCGTCGTCGGGATTCGTGATTGGCAATAGGGGAGCGGAGCCAGCGTGCTCGAAGTCGAATGGCGTGCCTGATTGTACGTTACTTCCGAAGCCCACTGGTAGTGATGAGGATTCCACGGGGGAAACCTGACCAGCAGCGTAGAGCACCATTTTGCCGAGCGTCCAGCTGACTTCGATGCCATCAATCTTGTCCACGGGTTGGAAGGGGTCAAGGAACCCCTTGTCCTTTGCCTTTTCCGCCGCCTCCTTTGTCGTGTTGATGCCCGGATTCGGCACACTCTCCAGGCTGACTCGCGGGATGCCTATCCCGTCGTGGAGCACGTTGATGAGCCAGGACGCTTTGAAGCATGCCTCTCGTGCGTCCTGGGCTTTCTGTTCGGGCGTCTTCTTTCGCTTCTCCAGGTCGCCCTCGATTGCAGCCCAGTCGCTGTTACAAAAGTCCATGACATCATGCTGATAAGTGGCGAGGTCGTACGCATTGTGCTCTTTGCCAAACACGCCGTGGGTGGTGTGCCAGTATTCGGACACCCCGACAAAATGGTTCACGTCAAAGTCAATGGCCGGTACGTGCTGGCCGTTGAGCAGACATGGGTGATCTTCGCACGGGGCGTCTTTGCGGAGGAGAGGGTGCGTTTTACGCAGGCACTCGTCAAATGCTCCAGTCCCAACAAGGACCTGGCCGTGGGTCGCCTTGCTGCCAACCACGGGTTCGCCACTGAGGGTGGTGCGCAGACCTTTGGGCATGCACGGGTCCGGGATCTCGTCCATGGTGCTATCGTAGTTGTCCTGTAAGCTTTCAACGTATCTCGAGCGGGCCTTGTTGGCGCCGAAGCCGAGCCATGTGGCGGTGAACACTTTGTATTCCACCGGAGATCCATCCAAGCGTCGCATTCGGACCAGTTTCAGGTCGTCTGCGTGTCTGCTGGCCTCGGTGGCATTCGGCGCGAAGGCGATCTGCGCCGATGCGCCGCCCATGTCGAGAAAGCCGTACGTGTGATGGCCCTTGCCATGGGCGTGCTCCCCGGGGCGATCAAACCCGCCAAGCAAGTAGTTGGCCGCGATCCAGCCGTAGATGCCCTCCGTCTCGCCTGATATGACCTGGATGTGCGACTTGCAGTCCGGTAGGTCGAATCGCGTGTTCGCTCGCAGATAGGTGCAGATGCCTTGTAGGAGCGCCGCCTGCTGCTGCTTGGGTAGAAACCGGACACCTGCCGTGGCCATGAGGAAGACTGGCGTCTCGGGAACCTTGGCAGCAGGTACTTGGTCCAAGGCCACGTCGACGAGCGACTGGAGGTGGTCGGGTCCAACAGAGGCGACGTCGTCGGCAAAGGTGGAGACGCCCGGGTGAATCTTCTTGTTCTTCTTGAGCTTCAACCGCGGCAAGCTATGTATCTCTGTCGCGGAGGCATGCTTGGCGGCCGAGGATGGATGCTTCCACTTGTACACGTAGATGCGGGTCCCCGAGGAACCAGCGTCGAGGATGACACCATATTGAGCTGTGCGAACCATGGCGCGTCAGCAAAGACGTCTCGATTGAGCTGGACAGAGTCACCGCAGGGCATAACGGGGTACGACGCACAGTTCTTACCCATGAGGGCGTTCGCGCACCATGAGGTGCTGGTGTGTGGATTCCGCTGGCGGTACTACAGCGTCGACGGCCACGTTTCGCAAAACAGGTGTGGCCTCGGAGGCGTCGCAAGCGTGTAGTCGTGCCTTGATCTTCCCAGGGGCGGTCGGGCCAGCGAGCCCTGATGCAGGCCAGGGGGTGTTGAGAGGGTGCGGCCAGTCGATTTCTACCGTGCTCGTGCTGACGGGCGTCGATTGGGTCAACGTCGGCCGTGCGTGCGGTCGGGGCCGGCAGCGAAAGGAGAGCCAAGGATGAAGCGGGATAACGAGCGTAAAGATAGCCGGATACTGGCAATCAATTGTAGCTGAAGCGGCCGTGATGCATTGCTCGTGGCGTAGAGGCAAGGCGACGGCGGACGAGAGGACGGGACTTTGGTCGGGTTGGCGACGGGATGCGAATGTTTGTTGCAAGGAAGAGACAGAGACGGGAGGAGAGGTTTCGGTTCGGGACTGCAGGAGTCTGCCAAGTTTCGCGACGCAATGATAATGATAAGGTGCCAGGGTATGGAGTACGAATAGGTACCTAAGTAACTTCGTAGTGTCACTTAAAATGGCGGAATACGGAAGTACTTGGTACAAAGTACATATTCTGCAAGTATTCTAAAGTACTTCACATGAGGCAGTCCGTATATCTTGCATTTTTGGCAGCAGACTACCACAAGTTCTTGGTTGATATCGCCTCGTATACCCAACAGGTACTTGCAGCTACATGACTCTCAGGTACTCTATCCATTGGCCCATTCCACCGCAGGGGGTACGAAGTACATACTACCAGCAACAACTCCAGACTCCTCGACTGTCGGACTAATAACAAAAGAGTTGCAACGAGGAGCGACGTGTCCGCCGGCGTGGAAGCCAGGCGAGGGGCGTGAAGTCTGTCATGCTACTATAGACAGGATCCGTGAAGAAAGAAACATCTGGTTCATCGGTGGTCTACTTCCATGGTCTACTTCCATGGTACGAAGTACTCGTAGTCCGTACGGAGCCTCCAGATACGAAGCACTCAAGGGGCGTAAAGGTCGCGACCAGTAATATTGCTTCCTATTGCTTCGTGGTTGTATCCGTAGCTGAATACGAGAACCAAGCGACCAATCCCACGTGTCGTTTGCTTGCATGTCTGCTGTCGACGTCCTGTGCTATGCTGACATCGAACATCCAATGCCCCCCAGAGCTGCGGTTCGTCATAAGCCGGCGCTACTTTTGGATGCCCAGCCGATTTGCTGGCTGCCGTAGCCATCGCCAAATAGGCGACATCTTCTCTGGACGTTGTCAAGTCCCAGCGTCACGTCGTCGGCCCAAGCCCTGTACGAATCAAGGCCAGCCGGCCACCCCCCGTATCCGCATTTGCCTCGCTCCGCTGGCCATGTGCTACGGAGTACATATAGCCAAACGGTGGATTGGACTCCAGGGCCCCCCATGGCTCCCCAAGCTTGCTCGACTTCAGCCCCGACCCCGAGCGGAACTGTGCCAGAGACCCACGACCTGACACGGGCACAAGGCAACGGCTACCAGTCCGCCAACTTTGCTCCGGGTCCTGGTCGTCGTACCATCTCCGCGGCTGTCCCCTATTAGCCTGTGGCCTATGCAGCAACCTACTCCCCGCCCTCTTACTCGCCGATATCATCTTCTTGAGCGGCACTCGCTTGATCTGCTCAAGCAGCGGAGCCACTATATCCATGCACAACCTCACGGCATGTGCCGACAACGACCGCCCCGAGCGCTCGTCCGAGGACTCTTTCGAGTCGCCGCGCCGACGTTGGCGGCCCTGTTCCATCTTGGAGCGTACATCGTGACCGGATATTAGTCCGTACATGGTGGTCGCGGTCGTGGTCGCGGTCATTCGTTGGCTAGCCATGCCCGGAGTTGCTTGGTTTTCACAGGGCAAATCCTATATAACCCTCGCGCTCCTGGTGGTACATCGGACGAGGTATTGCGGATGCTCAAAGGACTGGGACTGTTCAGTTTACATTCCACATCCCACTGGACAAAGGAACACAAAGTAACAGCCTGTTGGTTTTACCATCCTTGGTATTCCCTTCCAACAACGGATGAGGAGCCACCACCTATGCTACCCGGTGTGTGGTGGCGGAGTGAGAACAGATACTGTGCATGAACAATACCAACGGGGTCTCCTCCTTCAGTAAGCCATCTCAAACGACTGATTCGGTTGCGGTCCAGCCAGTTTTCGATCTTCGATGCTGTGAACACATACATGGTAAATGCGCCGCGTTGGGCGCATGGTACATGGCCTCGCCACAAATGACGTATCCCTAATGACCCCTGGCTGAAGTCCCCAGTCCGGCAGTATTCGTCGGCTGGCTGACCTTTAATCCAGAGGTCAGTCCAATGCCGGACAGACCGCCACGATTTTGAGCGAAGCTGGCGATCTGAGTCCCAGGCGGCCTCCTGTTGCTAATCGAATGTGGTACAGGTGTTCCCGCGACCCCAGGATGACTCGTGCTGCCAAGGAGCGAGGTTTTACCGGGCCTCTGACGCGAATCTGGTCCGACTGGAATATACAATCCTGCGGCTATGTCCGCGGGTTAGTCTGTGGACCACGCAGCATGAGAAGATGTTCGAGCTTGAACATACACTGGAATGCTGCTTCAGGTCTCATCCAGCCGTCTTCGACACCTACGTGGTGGAGACTCGATCGAGGTATGCCCAAGTTCATACCCGCAACATCGAACCTATTGGTCTGGCCAAAGAGGGCAAAGGTATTGTGAGGCTCCGGTTTTGTATCCGGGTTGTACCCTTCGAACTCGCGAGCCGCGGTCTGTGACTGCGATGCGACAGGGAGGGTAGAGTCGACGGCGTCTGATGCGGCTCGTTGAATATGGCCCATTTCCGCCTTCCTCTTGACCTTGTCGTAGAGCTCTTGCGTCTGCAGGAGCTTGCGGCTCTTGTCCCTGTACGCCAGTGCCAGTTCCTCGTTTTTGCGCCGCATGCCCTCCTGTTCGGCCGCAGAACCTGCCGCGAGTCAGCAGGGGAACAGTCCAGGGGCTCCCGGCGGGAACCGACTGTTGACTCTATGTTGCAAACGCTCGATCTCAGCGTTGGCGTCGCCCACTGTCTGGTCAAGTCGGACCGTCAGATTGGAGTATTTTTCCGTCAAGGTCTTGTAGAGGTACTGTTGGTAGTATGTCTCCTGTGTGGTCTGGTATGCCCAGAAGCTGAGGGCACGACCGGCGCACTCCATGATGACGTTGGGGCTGAGGCCGCTGAGAACACTCGTTTTGTAGTCCTCGCTGGGGTTGAGATTGGTAATGACAGCGTCGTCTGGCTTGGAAAGTTGCGAGCTGCAGGCCGGACATGTAGTACCCCTGGGCGTTTCCTGGCCAGCCAGGCCGAGTCGATGAACGCAGTCCAAGCAGAAGATGTGACTTGACAATGTGGTTTTAGCCGCAAGGAGCAGACAGGCGAGGGACTGACTGTTCAGCACCCAGCTCTGGGGATCAGCTCACCTGCAGGTCGTGACAAGAGCGCGGTCTCCAAGCTCTCTTCTGCACTTGAGGTTGTTGCAGGTGAGTGCGTGCTCCATGACAATGGCCACGCTGGCGTTGATCTTGGCAGCGTTGGTGGTTCGGCGCGTCCCTCAGGCCGATGGCAGAGGAGGCGGAATTGAAGAAGGACACTGAATTAGGCCAGGGGCTGGCTGTACGAAGTGCACGGAGGATTAGGGCCAATGGTGCGCCATATCTTTACCCAAGGTACCTAAGGTAGGCAGTTACGTACGCTGGTGCCGCATATGTGAAGTTGTAATAGTGATCATCGGCTGCGTACCCATACAGCTCCTCCAAAGTTGTACAGCCAACGAACGACCCCTGCGATGAACTTGTCACGATGTCGATCCTTCACACGCATTGGTCGATGGTCGTATTACACGGTAACTAACGTACTCACCTGGCTACATCCTGAGGCATCTTCCATCCGCGACCTCGCACTGGAAGGAGCTTGCCTGGCCTTGCATTATTCTGGCGCCTGATTCGACAGGTTGGTGTTTGGGCGACGGCACCTACCTTGAGGCATCTCACCTTATCTATGCTCAACCCGCAATGGTTCCATCACCGTTGACCGAAGGCAAGGTATCAAGTACCTATAGGTACCTACCTACCTATGGACCACATTTACCTTATCTCAGAGAACCTCGGAGGCTCACTATTGATACTACAGTACAGCGTGGGAAGTGCGCAGTCCTCCGTGTTGGCCCCCGGTTTCTCCAACTTTGCTCTTCTCCATGCTCCGAGTTCCAACCCCGAATAAATAACCCCGTCTCATCCTCTGCCGCCCCCGCATTTCCCCGCATCCCTGCTTACCTTACCTGACGTCAAACTCCGGGCAAGGAACAGGACACATTCCGATATACCAACTTCAAATGATGAGCCACAGAGTCTACGCGACAAGACGACGCGCCGTGGAAGGGCACTCAGGGGAGGATTCAGCTGCATCCACCGGAGCCGATACTTCGTGCATACGTCAAGTCGCCGCCCGCAAACCTTGGCCCGGGTGACATGGCCTTCAATGGACCGTCCCCTTCAGCCAACCAAGGTACTTGCGCGCCACTG
Source organism: Tolypocladium sp. Sup5 PDA-1 (assembly GCA_000750105.3). Lineage (NCBI taxonomy): Eukaryota > Fungi > Ascomycota > Sordariomycetes > Hypocreales > Ophiocordycipitaceae > Tolypocladium > Tolypocladium sp. Sup5 PDA-1. Next base: position 54,865 of record JPHH03000064.1, read on the forward strand.
GCGTATGTACTTGGGGTTGAGTGTTGCAACTTGAACAGCTTGCACGAGGTAGCAAATGGTGTGTGGGTACTTCTCAATCCCCGGGGTTTCCTGTGCGCTTCATCCAACGCCTGGAACCCGAATGCTCTGCTGGAGCTCGCCGGGCGCCGCCTCAGCCTGCACTACATCAGCCAGGACAGTTCCATTCGCGCCCATCTCTCCTCCAGTTCTCCCTTCACAGAATGGTCTTCTGCTGCCCAGATTTGTCCGTGCCGATGCAGTGCTCACTCTGTCACTGGAGCTCGGCTTACCCCCCGCTCATGACAGGCGAAGTACTTGGCATCGACTTTCTATGCCGTCAAATATGCAGGTGTTGTCGACGGGGATGTACTGTTTCGTGACGATCTTGATCACCTCTTGAGCCACCATCCCTCCCGTGACTGCAGAAACATTGTGCAGCTCTCCGCCGGCAGCTCTCGACACCTCTTGGGCCACCTGGGCCGCTCTCTCGTTCCCCACGAGTGCCGGAGCTTGCCGTGTCATGGACGACACAATGTCTTCTGCTGTGGCTGTCGAGACGTGTGATGTGGCGCTGAGGGCAAGATAAATGGACATAAGGGATGCTGGCACCTCGGGGCCAGCGATGGCCGCAACTTGGTCATTGGCAAGCTCCTTTTCTGTTCACAAGGCACCGTTAGCCGAAGCTGCTCCGAAAGGGTTCGACTGCTTTTGGTCCAATGCTTACCGACGAGCTGCTGTATGCCGACCTCGTCGCCCTCGACGGCATTGACTAGCTTGATGAACCGTGCGTTCGTGCAGAATAGCTCGACCTCGGCAGGGTCGACTTGATCTCCGCCAGCCATGGCCCGGGCCGTAGCCAAGACCTCCTGCGCGTCGCGGCGAGCCTTGTCTTTGTAGATGTTCTGAAGCTGGATATAAACGTTCGACTGTGCTTTCATGTCGGGGAGCCCGCCTGGCACAGGTAGCAGGTGGTGCTTGGCGTGGAATTGCCTGACCGCCTCGACAATGACCCAAAAACTGGACTGTGACTGGCCCTGCGTGCCAAGGTCAGAATTGTCCAACGGCGTTCTCCCTTGGGCCTGCCCCCATGCGTCAACGTACCTCGCTGCGCCCGTCATGATGCTCGAATACCTGCTTCAGCGACCTGGGCACCGACGGCACTGTGACGTGCTTCATGACGGCGGAAATGGCCTCCTCAAAGTTCTCCTCGCCGCCCTCGGAATTGTCCTTTCGCATCGCGTCGGCGACGAAGCCGCGAAAGGCAATCTTGTCAGTATAAGTGGTGGGATAGGCATCACCGTGAGTCTGCTTCCACACAGAGAGATAATGGAGCAGGATCACGACAAGAGGCAAGTGGCCATGGTCATGGTTATCGAGGTTGTCGATGTTTTTGGTCATGCCTTTGGCAAATGTGGAGAGCTCCGGCCAGGGGCTGAGGAGCCTGAGGTCAGTGGTTGCAGTCTCGTCCGGATGAGTGTCTACGACGGGGAAAGTGCCCGGTAGGCTGATGTTAAAGTAGGAGTAGAAGCCAACGGAGTGGACAGCTACCAGCGGGGTGTGATGCTTGCGGGCGTACGCCTTGATCAGGTCAACCTGGTCCGCCTGCAGAGGCAGCGCATACAAGATGATTGTGAAGACATCCGACGAATCGAGAAGCTGCCGGAGATCCAACGGGGACTGGGAGCGGGTTACCCAAGAATTAGCCTAGAAGGCTCAGGAGAGGAATAGATCACGATGACGGGGATGAAGCTCACCTTGGTTTTTGGGTACCAGTCACCCGTCACCTCTGGGTTGAGCTCCAGAAGAAGGTGGGTGCAGCATTGTGATCGCGACTTGCCCCGACAGGACTCGTCTAGAAAGAAGTTGACACCGAGGTCGGCGTCACTCACAATGGCCTCATCGGCGATGGTGAACTTGCCAATGCCTGTAGCGGGATGGTGGTTAGCCACACGAGCACGAACTCACGGACCGACAAACGTGTTGACGGGATGATGGCATGGTTGGGGACAAACCAGGGAGGACGAGGTTCTTGAGCGTCTCGACGCCCACAGTACCGCCGCCAGAGTTGACGAGCAGGACGTTGGCCGACTCGAGGGCGGCCTGGCCGGAGGCTGCCCAAAGCCTCAGCTGGCGATCGTACTTTTTCTCCTTGTCCGATGGCCTGTGGAGGACGGGAGGCGTCTGGGCCATGACCTCGGTCATGCTGCCTTGCCTGTCTGATTGTTCCGGGAAGACGCCGAAACAAGGGAGTGCTAGAAGTGACAGACTAGCCCTCTCCCTGCTTGTATGGATGCGTCGTGGGGTGGGGTGGTGGGATGATGTTGCAACGTAGGTGTGTTAGTAAGCGCCGTGGCCACGGCCAAAAGTGAAGCACTGCGAGGCGAGGGCGGCTGGCGAACACGGCGTTGGAGGGCAGTTTGGCTGGCGTCGCTGGTGTCGCTGGTGGGTGGAGGCATGCAGGTGGCTGGTCTCGCTGGTGTTGGTGGTGGCGCGGCGTTTGCTTGCAAGTTGATCCACAGGTTTGGGTTGGCGACCCGTCTGACGAGTATGTTACCGTGGTGGTCCGTGCCTACCCCACCCGCGACCCCAATCCATCAAAATGCCAAGTTTCCAGGTCAGGTACTTACCTATTCTATCGCTTTCCCGCGTAATTATTGCAAGAACAAACAGCTGGATAAGCTGCTGACTTGTCGCTGAAAATCTTACATGGATTTAAGCCGCCATTGTCGCCTAGGCGTCAGGTGCTTTCGGTACCTACGCGGGTGACCGCTTTTCCTCGACAGGGAAAGAGTGCTGTCAATAGTATGTTGGGAAAACCGAAATTCTACTAATAGCACTTTTTTTCCTATCGAGAATTTCGAAGTGCTCTTGACAGTCTTTCAGGAAGCAGGGCAGTCTGTCTGTATTTGGGGGTCGCCCGCGTAGGTACAATGCGTAGGTCTGACCGGCCCTCTGGAAAGTGTCTGTTCGCATTCGCTTGCGAGCTCCACATCTCTTCGACCACGCCTCTCCACCCACGACTATTCGTACCTAGGTACGAAGTACGAAGACGACTTCTAGTAGCCTACGAGGCACGAGGTACGGAGTTTTCCATGTACGGATATGCCGTACCAAGGTAGTCATAGCAGATGCTACTTTGGGTCAGGCGTGTCATGATTCATGGGCAATGGACCATACATCAAGGTAGGCTGGCATCCAGCTTGCAACGCCGACATGCTTTCAATGAACAGACGCGGCCAGTCAAGTAACTTACCTAGGTACGAAGTAGCTAGGTGGCCAGTACATACATAGAAACCCGTGATCTAGTGGGCACCGTGGCCACCCTTGTCGACTGACGAGCGTGACGACGCGCCTGCAATCCTGCCAGATTCCCAGGAAGCCGTCCATGCACGAGGTTTGTAAGGTGAGCCAAGCCTTCTGCAGCAACCCCTACTCGTACCTTTCTTCGTACCTGGGCATTCGTACCTATCTTTACCTGGGTCCTCCGCCCATGCAAGGGTCAGGAGGAGCATAGATACCCGATACCCTGGCCTGCGAAACCCTTCTCGGACATCAGTCCCGGTCGGGTATTTTCCCTGGCTCTTCACCTCGTGGGCCGTCCATAGCATGCGTGACACGAGCCCATTTGGGAGGCTGACAAGAACGAGGGGGATGTTTCGATGGAGAACCCCAGCCGTCGGGCCGGCTTACGCTGCCGTTGGACAAGTCAGGTCGCACAGTAGGCGAGCCCCGATGGCTCGCTGCGCCCTGTTCGTCTAGTCTGTTCAACTGTTGTGCTTTGACATCACATCAGGCCAGGGCAAAGCAATGGCCTGGTACGGCACATTGCTGATGACACCTGGATATTTACTTCAGGCACCCAGAGTGAGGGGCGCAGCCTTTGGCAGTCTCTGTTAGACAAGGCGACATGAAGCCAAAAAAAAAACGGAACTAAGCAAACGGAATTCGGTTGGTTGCCCACGAAGAGGTACCGTTGGTTGTTTGTCGCCCTGGTTGCCAGCCAATGGGGGCTCGGCAGAGGTGCAGGATGGGGGTGAGGGTTTCCATTTTCCATGACGGTGTGTACGACCTCACCTCATCAGGAGTCCCACATTCGCTGCATCTCAACCTTCGGATGCTCTAATGCCTTAGCGCCCTGCGCTACGAAGTAGCCACGGCAAAGATGGAGGCTGCCCTGGGTAAAATGCCATGTGAGGTACCGTATATAACTGGCCAAGGTAGATGCCCAAAGCGTTCTGTCTGCTCCGGCTTTTCGATGCATGAAGCGGCCTCACGGTCTCTTGCTCCTGCTTGTTCTCTGTCTACCCATTCATTGCCTTTCATCCAATCATTTCTGTATGAATCGCCTTGGGTCGATGCCCAACTTGTGCTGCCTTGCTCTACGGGCGGCCCGCAAACAAAGGCCCTGTGAATCAAACGTGTAGATGTGGATGTGGATGGAGCTGCTCGGTTTATATTGTTTTCTATCCTCGGATCCCATTCTGCCTCTCTCGTCGTCCCCTGCCTGCCTACCTTGCCTTCAAGTACAATAAAGGCAAGGCGGCGTTTCTGCTACCTTGCCTTACCTGCCTGGCCACATGCCACGCTGACTCCTGCTTACACCTGCATATCCCCGCCCTCTATCCGCATCCGCATCCACGCCCGCTATCAGGTCGACACCCGAAGTGCTCTTGTTAATTCCTACCAACTTTGGTGCTTACATCCATACCTACTTTGATATATAGTTGATGCCGTTAGCTTGCTGCATCCCAAGGGAGGGAGGCACCACCTACCCAGGTTAAGCAAGACCCAGGTACCTTGCCTTCTGTACTACCATTTAAAGCACCCAAGGTACCTAACTTACCTGGTACATAGGCAGGTGCTGCTGCTGCTGCTGCTGCTGCTGCTGGAGGCAGCTAATACCTACCTACGTTAGGCACCCTACCTTACGATAGGGCACCTTGCCTTGCGTTGGCCTCTTGTCCACCACAACTCGCTCATCTGACCTCCAGCCGACTCGCAGAGGCTCGGTTTGGATTCTACAGCTGCAGCCTTGCTGCTGTGAATACCAACAGGACGATCGATCTGAGCAGGTCCGTCCGAAGGGGCGGGCTCTTGTACGTACCCTGCCCGTATGCCTACCTACCTAGGCAGTCGCCGCCGCTCGCATTCGCTCCCGCGCTCTTCACAGTCACAGTCACAGTCCAGTCCAGTTACCATTTCTGCCTGCCTGTCATTGCGGCTCCCTCTGGCCTTGACCCGTACCTTCTGGTCCTCGATTGCTGTCACGCCCTTCTCCTTCTTCTCCCCCCCCTCCTCCTCGTCGTCGTCATCCTCCTCGACTTTGTCCTCTTTGTCCTTGTCCGCGCCCTTCTCCTCTTCACCCTCTTTGTCGTCGCCCGGTCCGAGGCACCTCGCACTCTCCCGTCCCAGCTGCGACCAAGGCAGCGAGAGCATCTAGCTCCCGGCACAAGCATCATCAATAGCAACAAGAGCGGCAAAACTATCACCAAGGGAGCCACTGTCACGACCGTGGCCCGTGTAGTCAGCCTCCACGACGCTGGACACGTGCTGCCTTTTCCATCTGCAGCGGCCTCGGCCAGACAAAGTCAGCATGGAAAAGTCTGAAGCCCTGGGCCATGGACCACACGATAGCCCTCAGACCGGCATCGACAGCCCCCCAACCTCAGACCGCGTCGTCAGAGGTACCACGGTCCCGCCGTGGCGCTTTTGGTTGCTCAGTATTGGGTATGTTGGCTGCGTAACCCTGTGTGCGAAGTCAGGCTGACTGTGTGCGTGTGCGTGTGCGCTTGTGTAACAGGGTTTGCCTTGGCCTCTTTCTCTCCATGGTCGATTCTTCCATTGTCGCGACCAGTCTGTACACCATTGGAGCCGAGTTCCAATCGGTGGACTCGGTCAACTGGGTTGCATTGGCTTACACCCTTGCCTACCTCGGCTGCGCCGTTACTTTTGCACGCCTCTCGGATGTTATTGGGAGACGCAACGCCTTCGTTACCGCTTATGTCGTCTTCTTCGCCTTCTCTCTGGCATGCGGCTTTTCCCGATATCTGCCTCAGTTGATCGCTTTCCGTGCCCTTCAGGGGATTGGCGGCTCTGGTGGGCACACCTCCTTTTTCTCCTCAAGGGGGAAGAGCCACAACTGTGACACTGCCAATCTACTAACTCCGCTGTTATAGGCCTCTACTCCCTGTCAATGATTATACTGTTTGAGCAGTGTCCCACGGCGCTGCGACAATACATCGGCAGCATCGTAGGTCTAGTGATTGCCGGCTCCGGGGTCCTCGGCCCGGTCCTGGGAGGCGTCCTGACACACTATGCAAGTTGGCGATGGGTTTTCTGGATCAAGTACGTGTAGACTCATATGATTGTCCCCGAGATTGATGATGCTGACGGTTGTCAGTGGGCCTATCGGATTCACCTCGCTATCCATCTTCCTCATCACCTGGCCCAAGGCAGAGCAACCCCCCCCCGCTCAACGTCGCTCGTGGAGGGAGTTTGACTATGTTGGCTCGACCCTGGTTATTGCTGCGTCAGTTCTTGTGGTATTCGCATTTCAGAGTGCCGGAGAGGCCTCGTACAATGTCTGGGGCAACGCCGTCTTCATTGCGCCCCTGGTGGCCGGCGCAATCGGATGGGCTGCGTTGGTCGGGTGGGAACACATGGCCGAAACACGCTTCGATGGCCGCTTCTCACCGGCATTCCCCATCAGCCTCTTCCGAAATAGGGCGTACGCGGCTGGTGCTGCGTCGACATTGTTCCTTGGTTACCCCTATCTGCTTCTCATTTACTCTTTCCCCCTCCGAGCGCAGGTGGTGAGTGGGAAGAGCGCACTGGTTGCCGGGATAATGCTTCTGCCAATGCTGGGAGCGTCTGCCGTGGGAAGTGCAGTCAGCGGCAAGGTGAACGCGAAGAGGAACCTCCTTTGCGAGACGTTGGCTGTCGGGGCATGTCTCATGACACTTGGATGCGGCCTGTTGACAACCGTTTCTAATGCTGGGGACGATGCAAAGGCACTGGGGTTTCTGACCTTTGCCGGGCTCGGATTTGGGCTCTCGGTCGCAGCGGCAACAATACTCGTGACTGCGGAAGCTCCCATTCGCGATCATGGTATGTCTCCCCGAAACCACAAGATCTCCCCATGGGTACTGACAGCTAACAGCGCCGGCGCAGGGTATCTTGGCCCAGCTGAGAGTTCTTGGAGGAAGTTTGGGGATATCCACATCCACGGTATTCGTGCACACAGAAGCAAATCGATATTTGGCTGGCGTCCTGACTACACATGAGAGAATGACACTTGGCAGAGAAGATACACATCTTTCGAACCAGCAATGGGAGGCAGTCCATGTCGCGTACTCCGAGGCCTTCCGGAAGGGAATGATTGCAGCCGCTGCCGTTTCCGGCGCTGCCATCCTACTGACGCTGGGCGGCTATCGCCGTGACCGGAGAGGCGTGGAGGAACAGCGACGAGCCTTGATACTGGCGGACGGGCCTAACACGGCGCCACAGAACAGTATGACGGAGCGGGACAGTGGTGAGCGGGTGTAAGGAGGCAGTACTCGGACAGGACGAAGCTTGGAGACAAGTGCCTCCTAGTTGATTTCAGATGGCGTCTGGAAGATTTTGGTGAACTTGCTGGGTTTTGGGTGGCGATTGTTACGATTCTGGCACGGGTAATGCGTCTTTGGGCTGGTCTATTGATTGGTCTGTAGGCGAGTCTTTGGAACGTGACATGGCGGCACAAGGCGAAGTATGTGAAGAGAGAAGATTCTCGCCATGGATGGGATTGGTTTGACAGCAGGATAACTAGAGTATGGACGTGTGTGTTAGCGTGAGGAAAAGGTAAAAGGAAGCGAATGACAGGTAGCATTTAAGCATTGGCCGTCAAGACGACATCGAGTCTCGAGGGAGGTTTACGAAGTCCAGAGTAGAGGTGGGGTAATACTTCGTACTTCGTAATGAATGGCTGACTTATCAACGAATTACCCCAACTCATATAGAGTCATAACCCCGGGTGGCCGACTCCCATCCGTACCTTGAGCTAATAGCACGTAAACTGGCAGCCAGCTATTTCCACCTCAATCTGTTTGCCCGCGTCCCCTCTCATCGTCGTTGTCCAAGGTAAAACAAGCCCGTCCATCTGTCCGTCCGTCTGTTCGTCAGCTGCTGTGTTGGGTTACGAGGCAGACAATTGGGCCTTGTCGTCTGATTGCTAATCAATGAATGGATCCATCCGCGCAGCTACAACACCAAGCCAGACAGAACACGCCAGATATTCAGTTACTCACTCACTCACCCACTCAACCCACTCAACCCACCCAGGCAAGACAAGGTCTTCTTGATGCGCCTCGCTGCCCGCAGCTTCACGACTCTCCGCGCCGCCGCCAGCCTCGCCCGCCAGCCTCTCCGCTGCTCGACCTCGGTGAACCGTAACCGTCTCGGTCTTCTCGCCAGCTTCAGCTCCCGCCTCCTCGGAACAATGGCCTCGTCTGCCGCCAAGCGCCTCGCCGGCAAGACCATCTTGGTCACCGGCGCCTCCTCGGGCATCGGCCGCTCCACGGCCCTCGAGTTTGCCCGCACCAGCCCCCAGGACCTGCGGCTCATCCTCACGGCCCGCCGCATCGACTCCCTCCGTGAGGTCGCTGGCCAGATCGCCAAGGAAGTTGGCGACGGCGTCAGGGTCCTGCCTGTCAAGCTCGACGTGAGCAACCCGGACGAGGTCCGTGGCTTCGTCGGCGGCCTGCCGGAGGAATGGAGGGACATTAACGTTCTCGTCAACAATGCGTGAGTACACACAGTCGTCCGTCCGTCCGTCCGTCCCGTTCACCACCTGCGGAAGTGGACGTCTTACCCGGGAGAGGCTGGCTTGTCTGACCACTGTCTACCCTCAGCGGCCTCGTCAAGGGCGTGGCGCGAGCCCCCGAGATTGACGAGCAGGACATGAACGTCGTCTTCTCCACCAACGTCACCGGCCTCATCAACATGACCCAGGCTATCATGCCCATCTTCCAGAAGCGCCCAGACGGCGGCCAGGGCGATATCATCAACGTTGGCTCCATCGCCGGTATGTCCCGCTCTTCTCCTCTTGCACAGCAATAGAGGCTTTGCTGTAAACGTCGTGTCCTGCTGGCCTCGTGCTGATCGTGCTTGTTCGTTGGCCACGTAGGCCGAGAAGCCTACCCTGGCGGCTCCATCTACTGCGCAAGCAAGGCCGCCGTGCGCAGCTTCACCGACAGCTTGAGAAAGGAGCTCATTGCCACTAGGATCAGGGTCATCGAGATAGATCCCGGCCAGGTCGAGACGGTAGGTCGACGTGGAGACGCCTGCTCCAGCAAGCCATTGCCCAGCCGTGTTCCGTTTCGCATCCTGACCTCGACCGCCTCCGCAGGAATTCTCTCTCGTCAGGTTCTCCGGCGACAAGGCCAAAGCCGATGCCGTGTACGCGTAAGTTGAACCCCAATGCAACACCCGTTCCTCTCATGTAGAGCAATGCATGGACTTACGAGACCCCCTTTTGCCTTCATCAGGGGTTGCGAGCCTCTGACTCCAGACGACATTGCCGAGGTCGTCGTCTTCACGGCCACCCGACGCGAGAACTTGGTCATCGCCGACACGCTGGTCTACCCCAACCACCAGGTAAGTCCGACAAAAGAACGCTCGCAAGTAGTCATACCGGGTGAGGCAGCTGACAGTGCTTTGCCCGTTCCTTGCAGGCGTCCGCACTCATCATGCATCGCAAAAACGCTTAAACGGACTCGGCATGGCCCTGGTTACCGTGCGTAGAGAGACTTGAATATGATGAAATATACTACTACTGGCACTCGCATAAACCGTCCCAGAGTCTACACGTCTACGTTACCATGGCAGCCGTATCTACAACGGCGTTCCGTTAGCCCGCCTTCGCCGTGAGCAAACAACGACCCATCCGAGTCGTACACACCAGCGTCATCCTGCCTCGCCGCGACAGACAAATGTTCGAAAATTTCTCTTGCCCCTAACCCACCAGCCGCGAGGCTGTGACCACATGGATCTGAGTTAGGAGCCTTCTAGGGTCGATGGACTTTGATCTACCAGCGTTCCGTTAAGAATCCATTCTAGGTTGAATCGGATCCTTGCCGTCGATAAAGCGACGGCACCGCTGGGGTAAAGAGGAAGAAGAAAAAGGGGGGGAGAGGGCAGGCTGGGGCACATGATAATCACGGTGCTGACTGGCGACGCTCATGCCACCAGAAACCAGTCACAAGGAAACTCACATTGCCACGACACAATGAGTCGCTTGATGATGATTGCCATCTAATATGCCCACGTCGCTACACGCTGTAGCCGTCTTTCCGCAGTTGCGGCTTTCCCAAAAGACATCCGAGACGCCACGCTTGCAAGGATAAGAGCATCGAAAACCATGGTACCTCTGCGGAAAAATGATAATGTGCGAGCGCACTAGCCCCGACATAAACATCATAAACGGCAGACATCCCTCCGCCTTAGTCTCCAGTGTGCTGGAATAGAGGAGAGATGGACTCGCCGTAATGGTTGCGGCGGATGGCTTCTGCCAGCAGGAACGAAAGATCAAGAATGACCAGTTTGCTGGTGTTCCTTGCCCGATCTTGGTTGATGGGGAAGCTGTTTGTGACGACGATGGTGTCAATGCACTCGCACGCTTGCAGCTGCTCCAGGCAGTCTCCGCCAAAGACACCGTGTGTAGCAATACAGTACACCTTCTTGGCAAACCCCTTCTTCACCACAGTCTCGGCTGCGGCGATCCAAGACCCGGGCTTGTCGATCATGTCATCCACAATGAAGACGGTCCGGTTCCTCACGTTCCCGACAAGAGTGATCATATGCTCAGCTTTCGGGTTTTGAAACGCGTTGTCTTCCTCGTCAGAACTGGCTGCCGGATCGCCACCTCCTCCGAGGGTCTGCCGTTCGGGCACAAAAAAAGATGAAGCGTGCGACATGGTCATTGGGTCCTCCTCTAGAACGCTGTTTTCGGTCGCCGACCTTGCGGGAGAGGGAAAGTCGTCTTCGACGATATGACCTTGCACCAGACGACCATGAATAACCTCGTGTGCCCGGCGATCATCATAGTCTTGGTCGACGGCCGTGGGCAGCTCGGGAGTTCTTCGCGGCGGAGTGGTGTTTAGATCCGCGGCAGCTGAGGAACTGCTTTCGGGTACCCTCAGCGAGCTCTCGCTGTGCCGCGTAGGCGAACCCCTCGAGTCTGCAATAATCCTGGGATTCCTTATGGGGGTCCGTTCGGCATTGGCACCCTGATCTTCCTCAGCAGAGGTGCTGGTGTCCCCTCCGGCCGGAGTTTCGAGCGCTGGCTGCCGCTCGACGCCATCGAGATGATGCATAATCATACTGGCCGTCATGTTTGTGCCACGCTTCCTGTCGGTCGTGACCATGCCAAAGTTGAGCTTGAGAGCGTCGGCAAGTGAAGTCACTCGCTTAGTGCCGCCAGCATTTTTGGACACGACCACGGCCTCCCGCCAGTTGGGGACATTGCGGCGGATCCACTTGGCGACGATGGGCTCGGCGTGAAGGTTATCCACGGGGCACTTGAAGAATCCTTGCATCTGCGAGGCATGGAGGTCGACGGTAATGACATGCTTTACGCCGGCGACGCCAAGCAAGTTGGCGAGCATGCGGGCGGTGATAGCACCCCTGTGGGATTTCTTCTTGGATTGGCGGCTGTAGGGGAAGTACGGGAGGACAGCTGCGAGGGGTGAGCATGGCGTCGGGAGTGATCCAGGCCAGGCCTGGGGTACAGTCAGGAGCCCGGGTACCGACCTGTGACCTTGTTGGCGGAGCCGCCTTTGCATGCAGAGATCATGATGAGCAGCTCCATGATGGAGTCGTTGATCCTGGGGCTGCCCGACTGGACGACGAACACGTCCTTCTCTCGGACGCTGGTCAGGATCCTGACGCTTGTCTCGCCCTTTTTCGAGGTGGTTAGTCGGGGGGTTGACGAGGCTGTGCATCGTGTGTTTGGAACAAAGCATGGCAGGACAGGCGGGAGTCGGTAGGACGGAAAGGAACTGTTACGGGGAGCTCACATTGGAGAATTGGGTCAGCTCCGCGTCCGCAGGAGTCATGCCCAGGTTCTCACATATCTGGCCGGTGAGAGCTGGGCACGAGTTGCCGGCGAAGATGAGCGTGTTGCGCATTGTGGCCGACCCATGCAGAGCGCTGTGGAGGGTTGGAGGAGGAGAGCTGGGCGATGGCAGGAGAGAAGCTTTTTTTTTCTCTTCCTTCTCGCGAGTCACAAGGTGGGCTACAGTGGGAAGAAAGCGGACTGTACACTGTACGAGGGCTGCGCTTGCCTGTACCTCCACGCCGGCCACTCGCTGTTTCCGCGCTTGGTCAGCACACTCAGGTCGCCGCGTCCTCACGCACGCACTCGGTCCAGCAATCATCAATCAGTGAGTGTTCCCTGCCCCGTCGGTCGAGAGACATCATCATCCTGAGCCTCTGCGTAATCTCTCGCCGACTTGCCGGCTTGATTCATCGAACCACCGCGCTGCACTGCACAGTGCACTCACTCTCCGTTCATGAGCTTGCATCTCCCCACCGTCACTATCCTCATTCGTCGCCTGATCTCCCTCCTCGCGACACTGCTGGCGGAGAAATACAGTGTGAGGGGAAACTGTGCTGCTGATACTGGTCCTGGCCAATCGAGCGGCGTATCTGGATTCTGGGCTTTACGTATCAACCGCATCCTTCTCTTGACCGGCATTGGCACTCTCCGAATGGAAGCACCAGCAGTCCTTCCCGACTCAAGCCAAGACAGGTCGAGTATCAACGAGTGCCAGCGAAGAGGTCGTCGACGAGCCAAGAAAACGCAGCCAGCCATAGCCTTTTCGCGCCAGCCCTGACCTGACACTCCAACGCACGCTCATCATCAACCTCACCCTGTGTCTTCGTACCCATCCTCGCCATGGGCATCCCGTATCTCACAGCTACCCTGGAGCCCTACGCCGTCCGCCGCCGCCTGCAGGACGAAGCTGTCGTCATCGATGGCCCAGCGCTGGCATATCACATCCTCCACGTGTGCAGGGTAAACGGCATCAGCCAGCCGTCATATCAGCTTCTCGGCCAGTCAACCGTCGCCTGGCTGGACGAGCTGTCAAGCCATGGAGTCGCTACGTGAGTCGTACCCTATGCCGCTCGCAAACAACTTTGATGGAACCAAGACTAATTATTTGGGCCGCAGCCAGGCCATCTACTTTGATGGGCATCTGCCTACGTCGAAGCGCCAGGTGCGCATGGAGAGGTTAACGAAAAGCACTGCACAGATCAGCAGATTCTTCTCGAACACCCCGCAAGGATGCCCCAGGAACCAAATGGCGTTTGTTGATGGCAAAGACGACGGCGGGAGACTTGACCTCCTCAAGACTGGCATCCCCGGGACGAAGCCTTTCGCGGACCCCAGCTTCCTCGTACCGGCCATCATCGACGCCCTCAGACAAAGCACCCAGTATCAAGCCCTGGTCTTGCTTGTTCCCGGCGAGGCAGACATCTACTGTGCAAAGCACATGCTGGAACGAGGCGGTTCCGTCCTGACATCAGACTCCGATCTGTTGGCACACAGCCTGGGTGATGGGCAGGTCGTCTTCTTTAGAGACCTGCACAGGGACACCGACTCGGCGATCCTCTGCTCGAGCTTTGCACCCAAAGAGATATGCCAGAAACTCGGCCTGTCGCCATCGGCAGACCCCACTCGACTGGCTTATGAGCGGAAACAATTGCCCTGCGCGGGGCTTCCACAGCTAGTACGGGCTTGCTCTCGGCCAGCGCTGGATCAATCCGACTACCACACGTTTCGCCAGGAATACGAGCACCGCGAGGGTGACGAGTTCCCAGATGGGCGTTTGCTTCAACTCAACCGTCTTGACCCGAGGATATCGGAGGTCATCGTTCAGCTCCACCATGCCTCCAGTAAACCAAACGGCGAGCATGGCGATGTCAGGATGTATCTCCCCGTCTTGGTCGAGAGTCCCACTAAGGGGAATGCATGGGAGCAGAGCACTCCTGTCCGCCAGTTGGCGTATACTTTACTTGGACTTGCGTCGCCCGAGTCCAGCACTCCAATACTAGAATATAGACGCATCCAAAGCACGACACAAAAGGGAAGAAAGATTGAGTCGATATCGGCGACCGAGGCCCAACGGTTTATCAAGGAGATGCTGGACCTCATGGAGCGGATAAAACAAGTCTCCCGTGGACATGAAAGGGTCTATTGGCCGCTACTCTGCCTCGCACTCGACATGTGCGAGTGCCAGAAACAGGACAAGCAATCGCACGCCTGGCACGCATTCCAACAACGGCACAAGCCGCCTGATGCAAAAGCGAGCAAAATTAGCTGGGATCTTGCCCACTTCGTTGCGCAGCTCCAAGCTACGTGCTACTCGCTCCGAATCCTTCGCCAAGTGCTCTTCGTTGTTCTGGACGGCGGGATGGAGCTCAACCCTCCAAATGTCAAGCAACTACAAACGGCACTGCTAGATCTTCCTCCATTAACAGACTTCCCTGACATAAACGGCACATTGGATCTTCTAGTCACGTCCAGACAAAAAGGGCTGGTCCGGGCCTTAGGCGAGTTGCTCGGTGTATCTCTGCCCTTGGCACCGAAGCCTTCTGATAGTTTTAAAGTTACCAAAAACGTCAAGAAGAGGACTGGAAGTAAGGGGCGAGAGGAAGCATCCCACAAGTTGGCCTTGACGTCCAAAGCCTCGAGTACGGGTAACAAATTTAGCCTCCTATCTGTCGACTAACCCAAAACAAACAAGCAAGGATTACACAAAAGGCATCGCCCTGTAGTCATGCGAAGAGTATAGCACACGCGCGGATGCCCGTCTTAGATTCCTCAGCACAATACAGGATGATAGCTAAGATCAATTCAATGTGATTTGTCCTACACACCTCACCACAGCCAGCAAAGCGCAACACCCTCATTCCAAATTATTGTACAACCCCCCAAAATTCCGGGGGTCCGTGGATGTCATCCAACAGTTTCAAGAAGGAATTTGCGTTCTCTTGCGCCTCCTTCACGTCTTGTAATAAGTCTTCGTGTGCGTTTGCGCCTTCCGCCGTGCGAATTATCCTCCATGCGCGGCGGAACTCATCGCGTATGGACACGATGCCGTTATGTGTGACTGTTCGAGCGACGTTGTGGTCCAGCTCGAACGGGTCCTCGATGGCGAAAAGATATCGATGCCGTATCTCCTTGACTTCCCCGCCCCTGGTTGGTGCCTGCGCGGACTTGGGCTGGCCATCATGCCCAGCTGCGACTGGCTGCGCGAGTGGCGGTTGAGCCGGTTCTTGCTCAGCTTGGGGATTCGATATCACGCCCATGCCCTGAACTTCAAACACTGTCTTGGCTCCGGTCCAGCCCTTCTCCTGCTTCGCCAGCAACCCGCCCTGCGCTCGCAGGCTCAGGACGTCTCTGCCCCAGTCGAAACCCTTCCCCTGACCGTTACTTAACATGCCGCCTTGAGCAAAATATTCGAAGAAGCCGCGCAGGAGGTGGCCGATACTCTCGGAGTTGTGGTTGAGTTGGTTGCTCGCAGCGAGATGCACGATTTCGTTCTCATTGCCCCAGAACTGGACGTTGTAACCACGGCATCGAACTGTAGAGTCAACCTCAGCAGGCGAGAGGTCCGGAGGAGGTCGCGGTGCAAGTTGCTGCAGATTGGGGCACACAAACGGCTGCGCGACGTTGACGAGGTAGTGCAGTACCATCAACACGTAGCCGTAGCTGCTCAAAGTACCGCGGTATCCCGAGTTTATCCCCCGTACCTTGGCCCAGTGCTTTATGAACAGTACCATCGGCCTTACCCTGGGATCTGCGTGGGAGTAGCACCGCAAGAGTGCGGTGTTATGGAGCGCGAGGTGGGCTGAGAAATTGATGTCACACTGGACACCAGCGCCAGTCGTAGGAAACTCAAGAAGGTCTCGATACCTGTCCCGCGGCTGGTTCGGTGCCATCTTCCGTGGATCCTGTAGCTTCCTGATCCTAGAAACCAGGTCTGACGAACCGGGAGGCACGGGAATAAAAAAGTCGCGGTCCAGGGGCCCTGGGACAACCTTGCGGAGCGGTGACCGCAGCAGCCTGATGTATTCTGCAATGTCCGTCGCAGGTGCCGCATCGCACTTGCCCTTTTCAAGAGCCCTCTCAAGGTCCAAGGAGAGATGGAGACACTTGTGCCTTTGGCTCACGGCCTCGAAGGCGAGCTGGCTGTCGGTTTGGCCGACAGCAGCCTCCATCATCTCGCGAACATCATCTTGTGCGATGCCTGAGATGTATTGAGCGATGAATTGCTGTTGCGCCGCGCTGGACAGTTCGTCTAAGCCGTGCCGCAGACTGTTCCATACACCTCTAGCTCTCGCGCAGTATTGCGAAGGTGTCTCCTCCTGGCCCTGCTCAAGCACAGCCAGCTGAACTGACGGTATCCTTTTGACTTTGTCAAGCGTCAGCTGTAGATCTTTGGTATACGAAATAGGATCGATGCCAAAGTTCCTCCTCCACTGAATATCTTTCCACGTCAACAAAGCCTGCTCAGCCTGTGGCTGAAAGTCGTAAATGGCATCTCTGGCAGGCCAGGTATCCCAAGTCTGCAATGTCTGCTCCCCGTCGACCTGAGTGAATACGCCGAGAAGAGACCGATTGCTGGGCATGTTATAGAGCGGCTGGAAGGCAAGAGAGGGATACGCTGCCAAGCGCTTCCGAAGCTGAGGGTCGTAGAGCCCTTGGACAAAAGCCTGGCAAACGCTGTTCAGGACTGTCCAGTCTAGAGCGGTGAATTCGCGGTAGTTTGAGAGAGTGACATCTCGTCCACCCGCCTTCCGAAGCACTCTCTTGGCTAAACCGTAGTACACTGACAGAGTATCGTCGGGTCCCTGCTGAAGCTGGAAGCGCTTTGTCTCCCTGCCATCGCCGCATGGAACCTCGAACTCCGTGGGCGACGAGGAATCGGCACCAGTTTTCTTGAAATCAACATCAGTCTTCTTGGAACCGGCGTCAGTATTCTTGAAATCGGCGTCCGTCTTGTTGGAATCGGCGTCAGTCTTCTTGGCACCGGCGTCTTCATCATCATTGCCTTGGGAGGTAGCGTCAGGTTCATGCTCCTCGTCATCGTCCGCAGCTTCCCTGGTATTGTTGTCAGTGCCACTCTCCCACTTTTGACGTTCAGCCACGAGTGCACGTCGGAGAGATTCGGGTGGATTTTCGCAGAGCTTGATGATGGGAACCCTGGTGCGACTGAGGAGTCTTGCACCTAAGCCAGCATCGAGAAATGCCTTTTCGACCAGCCGTGGGATAGGCGAACCAGTCGCGTCTGGTTGTATTTGGGACAGGGGCGAGAGCAGTCCAAGATCCATGTCTGATGCTTTTGTCGCAAACCCGGACGACAGACTTCCAAAGCACTTGAGCTCCACGGACTGAGGAGGAAAGTCAGGTGCTGCGCTTTCTTGTTGTTCGTGGCGAGAAATTACATCTCGACATATGCTTTCGATGCGCTGCCGGAAGGCCTCCTTGTCGGCGATTTCAGATCTGTCGATTTCAGAACTGGAGACGACTTGATAACAAAGTCTATCCAAGAAACGAGCTTGAGAAGCCATTTCCTCAGGCCTGAAGAAGGGCCGCCGCTGATTCTGCGGCGGCCCGTGGCCATATCGAGTGGCCTGGGCCGAAGATGGATCATGCTGGAACGGCGGAGGGTCTCGTCGACCGTGCTGGCGGAAACGAGGATTATTCCAAGGCATATTTCCGACATGGCTTGGAGCAGAGCTGCTCCACGATGCATTTCCATGCGGTGAATAGGCATGTCCAGGCCAGGCCATGGCACTTGAATGGGGCGCGGCGGCATGTGCGTATCGTTGGTCAGGGCGAGCGTGATTGCCAAAGCCAGAATTGGCTTGATGAGGAGGCTGCTGAGGTCGCGGTTCTATGGGAACAGACAGCTGGGAGTTCATCTGCCGCCGCTGAGCTTGGTTTGGACGCCTCCGGCTGGTTCTTGGCTCTTGCGGCTCTTGCTGTCCCCGCGTCGGGCCCTCAGCAGACGTGTCATTGCCAGTCCTGGTGTCTTGGGCAGACCTGGGCGGCCGGGCTTGCTGGGTTGGTCGTTGGCCAGACTCACCAGAGCCACCTCCATTTCCTGCGGCGTTGGTAAGTATGAGGCTGCGGAGATGGCTCTCTAGGCCGGGCGGTCCATCGCCGCTGGCTCCCAGGGGGTCGGTTTTATTTGATGCCATGCTCGTTTGTGTCGAATGGCAGCCAGAGGAGATGCGCCAAAAACGAGAAGCTCCTCCAGATACCTGTAATCAGGCGTTCCGTGGCACAGACAGATGGTCACTGTCCATGCATGCTCCACTGGGCGACAGCTTGCGATAAACTTGACAGCTTCGCGGGCTGACGGAGGCAGTCCCGGAGGACAAGTTTAGGTGGTCGCTGACGGCTCAAGTCGTCGGGGTGCTTCCGCGGATATCTGCAGCGGCAAAGCCACGGGGGGAGAAGTGATGGTCTCTGGCGGCCAGCTCCATGTGCTGTTGGCTGTGACCGTTGAGTAACTTGGCTGATACGTCACCAGAGCGTGTCCTTCAGATGGCCAAGGCAGACAGGTCGAGGGATTGTCGGGTCGTATACCATACAAGGGGCAAGGAGACCTTGCGTGCGGCACCTGCACCAAGACTCTGTCTGACGATGGGCCCTTTGCGCCCTGGCCTGGATGTCCAAAGACAATGGCCGTGGTGTTTTGCAGCCCGTTCTATCGAGGGATGAGGCGGACCGGGGGGCGGGCCTAGCGGCACCTCGCAGGCATGTACCTGTGCAATCACAGCAGCCGTCTTTGTTCTCTGGGTTTCGTCTTGTCTCGTCAAACGAAGTACTTGGTATGGTCCGTGACGGGACGAGACGGGTCAAGGTCAAGGTTACCTGGGAAAAGCAAGGGACGAGCAGCTTTGGTCAGACCAGGATGTGATCCAAGATCGATCAGGCGCGGTGGAGTGCTGTGCACTAGTGGCTGGATCACTGGATCGGCCAGCGCCAGCGCCAGCGTCAGCACCTGCGAGGCACTGGAGGGCAGTGGTGCAAAATGAACCTTGGCAGAGGGCGGCCTGGGAATTGAGGCTGAGCGGGGTTGGAAGCGTGAATGGCTATTCTCTGCCGTCCTTGGCTACCTAGGTAAAGGTATGTTCAATGCCTCGAGTGCACGGCTGTCAAGTCAATGGCTGCCTTAGGCCTTCCAGACAGCTGTGGGCGGCCAGCGGTAGCCTTTAGAGGCTGTACGAGTACGTAGCCACCTCAGCTATAAGGTAGGTAATAGCGGGTACCTTGCCCGAGCTGCCGCCAATCACAGGCTTCCATCGCCATCCTCCTCAAATGCTTTGCACGCGCCACAGTGCGATGCCACGAGCAACAGCTCTCTTCTGTCATCATCGCCATCCACAGACCTCCCTCCACCCTCCACCCTTCAGGGCCTTCACTCTTCACACGGCACGTCTCCCGCTCGCTCTTTGACAACAGACAGACCCGGCCGATCAATCCAGCCCTTCCCGCAGCGCGAGGAATAGCAGAGTATCGCCGTCGCCCGCACGCTTGCCACCCGTTCGTGCTGTACCGTGCCTTACCTCCTGCGTGAAGCTGGCGAGCAAGCAGTCGAGCAAACACGCACCAGCGACCATCTCCTGCGTCACGTCCACGAGGCATCGAGCCTTTCCGCGGGCGCGCCGCTCAGCTCAGCCCACCGCGACGTGAATCTGATCGACGATAGAAGCACACGCACACGCCCACCGCCCTTGGCTTGACCGTCCCGCCGCCGTCGCAATGAGCGCTCCTCCGCCTGGGGGCCAGAACGGCCTTCCTCGGAACCAGAAGCCGAACCCTCTGCGTCCCATGCGCAGAAAACCTCGCCCCAACCCTCTCGTCGCGCCGCCGCGAAAGACTGCCGTCAACCCTGCCCAGAAGCCGTCTCCCGGCCCG
The DNA here is from genome assembly GCA_000750105.3 of Tolypocladium sp. Sup5 PDA-1. Taxonomy (NCBI): domain Eukaryota; kingdom Fungi; phylum Ascomycota; class Sordariomycetes; order Hypocreales; family Ophiocordycipitaceae; genus Tolypocladium; species Tolypocladium sp. Sup5 PDA-1. The sequence goes on from JPHH03000064.1 coordinate 74,840, forward strand.
TCTCGAACCGCTGCACAAAATGGCCCAAAGCCCAACATGGAAGAACTACGGAAGCAGTACGGCGGCTGGTCCGAGGCCCCCCCACCGTATCAGTACAGCGACATACCCATCATGACGACGAAGAAGGCTCTTCTCGACGGCGTTCGCTACCACCTCATCAAGTTCGCTCAGTCGAAACTCAACGACAAGCCAGTCGACCCCACCGACCAGGACGCGTTTGCCCGACCCGTGACCTTGCACAGACGGGATGCCCGGCAGCCGCCGCCCGGTAGGGCTATCAAGGAGGAGGAGCCCCAGCCGCTGCAAGTGGACGAGAAAGAGGCGGAAAGGCTTACGCAGATCAAGGCCGACCGAGAGGCCCAGCGGGCCATAGACCAAGCCAAAATCGCCCCGGTTGCCAAGGACACCAACCCGAAACGGCCCAAGAAGCAAAAGGAAGAAAAGACCATGTTTAACAGGGCGCCCAAGTCAGAGGCCGCCAAGAAGGAGTCCGATATTCGCTACGAAGAGGCGCTGCCTTGGCACCTGGAAGATGCCGATGGAAAGAACGTGTGGGTTGGGAGCTACGTCGCTGCCCTCTCCGAGGCCAACGTTGCCTTCATGATTGACAAGTCCGTGTTCCGCATGGTCCCTTTGGAGAAATGGTACAAGTTCACATCCAAGCCCCCTTTCCAGCCCTTTACCATCGACCAGGCAGAGGCCTACATGAACAGAAAGGTGGATGTGGGTCGGTGGGTGATGAAGGACGAAGAGAAAAAGGCTGGCCTGAGCGACCTGGAAGCAACACGTCGCCTATTCTATGGCCGTGGCCAAATGGTCAAGACCGAGAGCGACACCTTCAGGGCCGCTTCGAGATTGGAGAAACTCGACCACGATGAGCTGGACATATCTGGTGACGAATTCCAGGACGACGATGAAGCACCACACTTCGATCGGAACGACGACGAGGATGCAAAGGAATCCAAGGTCCGGATCCGCCGCGAGCAGCTGGGGGCGAACCTGTTTGGCGAAGGAGACGAACAAGAGGTTGACAAAGAGCTGCAAGAGCAGCTGAGGGAGGAACTCGAGAGGCAGAAGTATGGCAAAACGACAAAGAAGGCTCTGATCAAGAGAGACCGCGAGGAGATATACGAAAGCGACGATTCCGAGGAAAAGCCTTGGAGTAGCTCGGTATGTGGACGAACCCCCCGACCTTGACGACTGATGACGAAGCTAACGATTTATAGTCTGATGACGACTCAAGCGACGAGGACGACGACGAGAACAAGGAGGATGACAAGAAAGACCCAGACGGAAAAGACGGCCAGGCTGAGGCCAAGGACAAGTCAAAGGCTGCGGGTTCCAAGGGCACAACCACCCCACAGGGAAAGCAGAAGCAAGGTGACGTCGTGAGGAAGAGCAAGTCTCTGAAACGTGCTGGGTCTCCCGCGCTGTCCGAGTCCAGCGGCAACGAATCGTCTCGGAAGAAGATGAAGAAGACTGTAGGCACCGCTCCAGGCAGCCGGGCTGGCACGCCCCTCCCGCAGACAAATGCAGCGCGTCGTCCCAAGATCGGGGGCGCGGGATCCGGCAGTGATGGCGAGGCAACGGCTGGCGAAATGTCTGACGGCGCTGGCCCACGAAAGAAGATCAAGGTTGTGGGCAGCAGCGGCAGGGGAACCCCAGCCGCGTCGAGAGCGGGCAGCCCGAATCCTGCACAAGGCGGTAAGTCGTGCCCCAATATTCCCATCTTCCTTGTGCCCCCAACCTGCCCAAGATGGCACCGGTTCCCTGTTCATCGCCTGTTGTCTCCTTGGATGAGGTGGGCTAACAGAAGCGCTCCGTAGGCGCGTCTCCTGCTTCTCAATCCGGCGCAGGAATCGAGCCGTGGGAGATTCTCGAAAAGATTCCGCCCGAGGGCATCGCCATAGGAGATCTTATCAAGCCTTTCCACGGCCGTGTGGGTGAGCGGCCCGGACAGATGCCCAAGGGCGAATGGATCAGGCTGGTCAAGCAGTTGTGCGACTACGGATCGGACAAGCGACTGCGGCGGAGAAAGTGAGCTCTTTCTTACCGAAGTCGTGTGTGGCGGTGGCTATCAGACAGGCAATCCTAAACCGTCCTTGTGGACGGAAGTCTGGCAAAGAGAGCGCCTCTGTGGTGATTCTGTGTCTCGCGACGGCCATTGTGCCATGTGGATACGGTAGCTTGGCGCGATGTGCCATTTGGCATACCCCTTAGCGTATGGTGTGGGAATAGGTAAAATCAAATCAAAGGCTACGAAATGTTTGCCATGTTCCGATTGCGAAGCAGTAGTAGCGCTTCGTATATGTAGTGATGTTTCGTCACCGATAATGGGTATATTTCGCTTCACCACCCTACTCGTCCATTTGCCACGAATACTCTAGCCCCTTGTTCCGCTCCCGCCTGTTGATTGCCTTGAACCGTTCGGCCTCGAAACCATTGCCGCGATCCACGCCGTCCCACCGATATCCTGGTTTAATGCCGTGTCGATTTGGAGGAGCGCCGCCAGCATAGACCGGCCGACGTTTCGACGTCTTTCCTTTGCCGCCTGCGGACTTGTTCTCGCTCATGAACTGCATCATGGGGTCGTTCCACCTCTCCTGTTCCTTGAGATCCTTGTTCATTTCGTCGTCATCTGCCGTCCTGGCAAAGGACATGAGCTTGGCATCTCTCAGCTGCTCTTTTCGTCTGCGTGCCTCTTCCAGCTGGACTTGGCCTTTCAAGTCCTCCTTGGCCTGGAGCTCCTTCTGCTGAGCCTCGGCGGCGGCTTTTCGCGCCTCGGCTCTCCTCATGGAGATGTCTATCCTTCTGCCGGTGGCGTCACGGTAGACTGTTTCCTCCTCCTTTGCATTCTTGCGATGTCGCTCGAACTCTTCATTTTCCTCGCGCTGCCGCCGCCTCAGTTGGGCTGACACGGCCGCTGCCGTTTGCAGACCAGCGTGCGTCCCGTCGCTCATCTTTACGGCGCCCTCGGCATCCTCGATAACCGGGTGTTCATCATCGCCCGCTTTTGCTGCTTCGTTCTCTGCAGCGACCGCGGCGAGAATGGCGTCCGCCGCGGCACCGTCTTCGTTGCTCTCGAGAGTAGCGTCTCGCCCGACTCCTACCCTCTTCCAGTTGCTCTTCTTAGCTTTTCGGAACTCTGCGGTCGTGCCAGACACAGTCGCCGGACCGTCCTCGTCATCCTCGTCCTGCTGAGCGCCGGTCTGAGTCCATGTTGAGTCGTCGTCGTCGGTGATGAGAAGTCCGGATGCTGGTGCCTGCTTGCGCTTGCGCTTCTTGGATGATGGTTTCGGGTCCGCGACAAGGTATCGAGACGCGAGGTAGCTTGATATATCTGACGGCATACCGAGAGGTGTCACCAGGCGCGCTTGTCGGCGGTTTCTGGAGTCGCGTGCGTGCACGTACGAGTAGTAGATGATTGCGTAGCGGACTGTCCAGCTGCTGGCGTGATGTGCTTTGTAGATACGAGGCAGCGTAATGTGCAAGGTGAGGGTGGACAAGGTATGCAGGTATCCGGGTGTTGGAGCCGCGCTGTTGCTCTTGAGCCGGGTTGCAGCCCCGGTACAAGAATGTGGGGGGCATGGCGCAGCGCATCGCAATGGTGCCCAGTGACGGACCCTTACCGGAGGGCATGGGCAACCGCCTTGTACTTTCTCAGCATCACCACAGCTTCTCCCGAACTCGGAACATGCAGAGCCAGTCCGAGCAGCCGACCACCTGCGATCTCGTCCAGCCGTCGCTCACCTGCGCCACATGAATCACCACGCACCGCCCCGTACCTCTGTGCCGCGGAACGACCACGTCTACCAGCCGCCTTCATGCCACTGCCAGTCCAAGATGACTCGCCAACGGAACCGATACAGGCGCTGCCGGCCGCCGCCGCCGCCATGAAGCTCCCCAAGATGAGGCACTCGACGCCTGCCATCGAGTCGCTTCCCATGTCTCAGTCGGAATCCAGCCTGACGTTCCGGAGGTCCAATCCTTCGGCGGCGTCTCTGTATGCATCAACACTCTCGCCCCCCGGTTCGAGATCCATGTCCCCTGCCGGGCGCAGCTCGCCGTCGAGAGCCCTTTCTGCAACTGTCTTTGATGCATCTCCGAGCAGAGGGATGCCAGACAGCGCCGGCGACAGTCCGGGCGAGCCACTGAACCTGATCCTGCAATCCTTCGTCCCGCATGTTTCCTTGTACGCCTCTAAAGATACCGAGGCCCTCATAAGCGAAAAGGGGTTCCGAAACGGCTTGTGGGAACTGCTGCGGCCGTTTGGCGAGAACATTCAGGGCAAGGTGACAGTTCGGGACAGCAACGGCGTGAGTCGGACCTTGGAGGACTTTTCAATTCGCTTCACCAAGTTTGGGGAGAACGTGGGACACCCGGATCCGACCATATCGGGGACCAAGCAAGCTCGCGCGCCACAAGACCAGAACGGAATCCAAGAGAGCGCATCCAGGGATCGGAAAACTCTGACCGACGTAGAAGCCGTTGTCGAGCGCCACCTGTCCTACGCTGAGCAGTCGTTCCTGGGACCGCCACAACATGGCGGCCTCGCGAGGCAAAGCCAAGACCTGGAGACTGCTTCTCCCTACTACACCTTGTACCTGCGGCGTTTGCTCTCAGGGTTTCCCACCACCCCCCACGAGACGTTCGCGCACCCTGTGGCATGCATTATAGCCATCAGCTCTAGGAACCCAAGTCCGATTGAGGAGCTCAGGAACCTATACACGGAGACCAACCAGGGAGAAGGAAAACTCCCGCCATGGGTGGACAGCGACTACCTCCGATACTATGTACTAGTCCATGACGAGGAGAATGATGACATTACGAGATCAATGACTCTCTTCGAGCAGATGAAGCGCCACCTTGGGCTGCACTGCCATTTGCTTCGTCTGCGCTGTAGCCAGAGCGCCGAGACCGACGACGACAGCATCCCGCTGCCCCGAAGCGACTGGATGTCAGCTGCCGAGGAGCTGGCAAAGATTCGCTCGAGTGAGAGCGAGGAGGATTTTGATGACCCAACCCGCTACATATTCGAGTCTGACGCCACGGCAATCCGCACATTTGTCCGAGAGATGGTTACACAGTCGATCGTCCCGACCATGGAGCGGCACGTGTCTATCTGGAACGACCAAGTGGCATCTCGACGCAGAGGCATTGCCGGCCGGTTCATGAACCTGTCGAGGAAATGGGCCGGTTTCGGTGGAAGCTCACGGGCGTCGTCTGGCGGCAGCGGCAGCTCGAGGGACAACTACGATACGTTGGGATTCTACCGAGCCGACGCCCCGGAGGCAATCATGAGGAAACTGGCCGACTATGCCTTTATGCTGCGGGACTGGAAGTTGGCGCACTCGACCTACGATTTGTTGCGGTCTGACTTTAGCGAGTCGAAAGCGTGGAAGCACCACGCCGCGGCCAACGAGATGGCCGCCATCAGTCTGCTGCTGATGCCGCAGAGCTTGCCGTCCAAGAGCCGGGCAGAGACGATCGATCAAATGCTAGAGTCGGCCTTTTACTCTTACGGCACGCGCTGTAGCGCACCGTATGGAGCGGTGCGGAGCCTTACCCTTGGCCATGAGCTTCTCAGGCTACGGGGAGGCTCCAACATCGATGATGCCGGCAGGTGGGGACTTCGGCTTCTCGAGTCCAAGATGCTGGGCCGCGTGGGGGACGCTCTCCTGAAAGAGCGGCTCGCAGTCTGCTACGCCTCAAAGCTGGGCGTTGGAAGTTGGAGCTGGGGCAGCCGACACCGAAAGTCGGCGGCGTGGAGCGTCCTCGCGGCTGACGCGTGGTGCCAGCAAGCCAAGTACATGCCGGCACAGAGATGCCTCGGCGATGCCCAGAGAACATATGACGCGCTGCCGCACAAACAAGGCATTACAAGGTTTGCGAACGCGATGGAGTATATAGACTCCCTGCAGCACGAGCTCGCGGAGAAGCTCGACCTGGGTGGAGATGACGCCAAAGACAGCCCAGAGGATGACTCAGGGGAGGTCATTGACGAGGAGAGCGAGGCTTTGACGGACATGCGCGCGAGGAGGGTAAGCGTTGCTGCCCGGGGCGTTGCATTGGAGACTGCGCCGCTTCATGGGGAAGAGCTGGAAAACGACGCAAAGGCGAGCACAGGCCAGGAGGGCTTCGACTGACTGGCGAACAACCGGGCAGCCAGCGGACGATGCCAACGGACAGGACGTATTAAAGGGCGGCAGCCCTGTGACCGTGGGAGAGGGGGAATAGAACCAGCATTGCCCTGGGTCGCTTTATTCGTCTGATTGCACGCCAGTTGTGCGAGAAGCGAGGAAGCAATCATTGCTACTTGGGCCGGCGCATTGCAGCTTGGAGATTCGGTTGGGACTATAGAGGCAATTAATTATTACAGCGACCGCCCTACCTTTGGCCATCCGGGGGTACGTCCGCTACCTGGAACTTAGGTGGTGATTGTGCTCGCTACGCATGATGTTGAGCGGGCGAGGCGTGGTGGATAGCGTCGCACATGGCAGTCTTTGTGCGCTGCTCTGAATCGCACTGCTGCTACTACGTACTGCGGCCCATCTCAAACAGCTCTTCAGCGGCACCACACGTTCATCTGAGTCAATGATGTCAAGCCTGGCTTGCCTGGTTGTCGGCATGCAGCACATGCGTCGTTGCGCCGGAGCGCCGTAAGGGTGAGGCGCTGATCTCCTTCCTCATCGCTCCGTCGACCAGGTCGTCCGTCACCTGCCGGGCAAGTCTACGCGAGGGTTTCGGCTCCCTGGAAAGGCGGCCCATTTTGGATTCCAGGACGGTGGCACATTCTTTGCCATTGGCCGCCTAGCCACCATGCCTTCTTCCAGCAGTCATGGATCCTCCTGTGCAAGCATGTTGCTCACAGGCTAGGCCGTGCAGTCTAGGATCTTTCCCATGACTTTCCAGCATGGTTGCTGGGAATCCGATTCACAAAGGCCTGCCTGAATGGAATGCGTCGTGACGTCGAGCAGTCAAGACGCCGTGGCGAGTCCCGAGACACGGGATCGGACTCTTGGACGAGGAGTCGGTCGTCGACGAGTAGGATGCCACCATGTATCCAGCAACAGAGTATCCTCCTCAGCTCCAACAGCTACCCTAGCAAACTACACCATCTCCAGACCATCGTATATCTACCTCAACGCAGAAACCCAATCATCTACTCGACATAATGAAGTTCAACACCACCGGTCTCGTCCTCGCCTTCCTGGCTAGCAACGCTCTTGCGGCGCCCATGACCGAGGCAGGCCCCACGACTACCAGCGCGACATGGACATTCTTGAGAAGTTTACGCAAACCCTCGGCAAGAGACAGCTTGGTGCGGCCACCAGCGGCATCGCCGGAGGCATGCCCGGAGGCAGCAGCATGGGAGGAAGCATGGCTAGTGGCCAGACCGGCGGCAGCCCGGCGGGAGGTGCGGGAGGCCCCCTGGGAGGCGTGACCGGCACCTTGGGCAACACTGTCGGCGGTGTCCTCGGGTAGACGACAGTCGTGTCTCCTGCTCGGCGGGGGTCTTTGGAGATAGTTGGTGAGGCGGAATGGCACCGGTGCCGGCCCCTGCTGGATCTCAGGGGGTATCGTGTTCGCCGTTGCTGGCTTTTTTAAGGCTGAGACTGCTTCCCTGGAGGTGTCCCTTGCCAAGATCAGAGACCGATTATAGTAACAAGCTGCTCTATTGTTGTCCTTGTATGACTTCTGTTCCGATTGCGTGATAATGGGCCTTTGTCCACCCAACGGAATGGGTGCTTGAAAGGTAAAACCGCGGTGAGGTATAATGTATTTTCCCAAGAGGAACATTCCTGGATGGCCATAAGCTTGAGTGATCTGACTATGGTGAGTACTTTCATCAGATATGTTAGCTCTAGGCTGTCAAAGCTACCCCTGAACCGCGTACCGCGTGAGCATAGTTGATCGAGGGTCGGGGAAACAGTCTCGCTCTACAGCGAGGGACTTAGGAATCGTCCTGTCTATTGTTGGATGGGTGCTGCTCTTGACCTCGTCACTGATCAATTTGGCTGACCGAACTGTTTTCCAAGCCATCCAAGGTTGAAACTCACGTCTTCAACCAGAGCCACACAACAGCCAAGCATCTGATTTCAAACGGAGCTCTATTTAGCCGCCCGCAGTATGTCGGGCGTATGCTCTTGTATAGAAGTTTATATAAGAAGTTCTTGTCGACGTAGACGTGAAGCGAAGATCACCCTCAATAAAACATCCTGCCCGAAGTCCTAAAGTCCTGAATATCAACAAGGTCGCAAGCGTCCGGAATGCCCCAAATCTAGACGCCTGTTGCGATCCCGATCCGAAGCCCACCTCGGACCAATTGCTGCCATTCGCGAACCATGGCGGGCTTATGCGCCAATGGGGTCCTCGCAGAGGACGGCCTGGCCGAGCTGTAGAGGAAGATGAAGTCAGTATTCTGGGCAGTGACGAGACCAGGGCGAACATGGTACTGACAATAGGGAGGACGCAGCACTTGGCCCCCTGGCCCTTGCGGGCGCAAATGCTGCTGAGGGTATCAGTGCTGCTGGGGGTGTCATCCGCTTTGGAAGCAGTGAAGTTAGCCAATGCCAAACCTGGACACACCATAGGGGGCTAGGTACTCACGGGTTTGGCAGTCGAGGCCCGCAACACCAAGGACATCAGTAGCACAGCACTGTGGGTTGCTGTAGAGGTCGCCCGGGCAAGCCTCGTAGTCGTCGCCATTGCCGGGTGGGTAGCCGCTGCCCGGAGGGTTGCCATTGCCGGGAGGGTTACCATTACCCGGGGGGTTTCCGTTGCCGGGAGGGTTGCCGTTACCCGGGGGGTTGCCGTTACCAGGCGGGTTGCCATTGCCCGGGGGGTTGCCGTTACCAGGCGGGTTGCCATTGCCCGGGGGGTTGCCGTTTCCGGGAGGGTTACCATTACCCGGGGGGTTGCCGTTTCCGGGAGGGTTACCATTACCCGGGGGGTTTCCGTTGCCGGGAGGGTTACCGTTACCCGGAGGGGGGTAGCCGCTGCCCGGGGGCGGGTAGTGCTGGCACTCTCCACACTGGCTGGTGGGAACAGCGAGCGCGCTGGCGAAAAGGAGGGCGGCAACTGTGAGGAACTTCATCTTGAATGATTTGCTGGGAGTCGAACAAATGTAGAAACCAACGAGGCAACACAGATGGACCTCGGGGATACGGTGGTTGCGAGTAGCGACTGGATAGAGGAGGATAGGATGAAGAGAAGATATCCTTGAGTTACGGAAAGGCCCGCGGTATTTATATCTGGCAAGCTCCTATTTGGAAACTCTTTCCGGGGCCCCCCTGGGATCAGAATAGCAGCTGGGGATGTATCCCGAGGACAAGTACGGACTAGTGCATTCAATATGGTCTCGGGCGTCAGGCCAGCCTGGCGCTTGCATCGGGAACCTCATGCGCCGTGTTATTGGGCGGAGGGATGGCAGCTCTTCCGATGACAGGATTTGGCTGACAAGAAGTCGATTTAGGCAAGCAAAGGCCCTACGCATGGGCAAGTGATGGCGCCATGTGAGCTTTGGGGGGGCTCGAGGAGACAGGAAAGGGAGAGACATCATGAACCTTGACCTTGGCCTGGTACCCGCATGTGTTCCAGGGCGTCGTTAAGCTGTGTCTGGGATGACTTGCCGAGCCCCCCTTGGAACTCAACAAAGCAAAAACAGAAAGGAGAGTGGAGGCAGCTGCATGGCGACGCGAGCCATCTTCGCCGTGTAGGCGTACGGAGTACTCGTACACGGATATGAAGCGGTTCGAAGACTTTGTGACCCATGTTCCGGTACCGTCAGGCGAGAGCATCACGATTCTGCAAAGCGATGGTGATGGTGACAGGCATGGAGATGGAAGCCGGGCCACATCACTCATTGTGGCTCCTTTCCTCAGCTGCCGCGAAGGACAGGGAAGCAGAATGCAGACGCATCACCCGGCTCCATCAACAAGCATGGTTTGGGCAGAGGGATTGGGTCTCGATGCGAGGTCCATCCGCTTCGCTCATAAGACAGGTGTGTCAGCGGCAGAGACCTGCAGGAGGCGAGAACATGGATGCGGAGCTAAGGATAGGAGTATGTACATAGTCTACTCGTACTACTGCGTTGGCAAAGGGAGGGAGGGGAGGGTGGACTATCCGTGCCCGTGCTTGTTACCTAGGAGAGGAAAGACTCTGGTGGTGACAGCGGCTAGGCTGTGAGGACAAAGGGAGGAAAGGAAAGGAAAGGGGGGCTAAGCGGGAGGTACGCAAAACAGCTGAAACGGGCACTGCGCAGAGCAAGCTGTGCTATCCGATCCGTACTGTACGAATACACGTAGGCATGCTGCAAGTGATGAGTGGTTGTGATGATGCCGATGATGATGATGATGATGATGATGATGACGATGATGGCGGCAACAGCCACCGCAGCAGTCGCCTCTCGGGTCGCCGCCGCCCGGTCCGAGCCGCCCGTGGCCGGGATCTTGGACCTGGGATCCGGGGGTCTCGATGCCAATCAATCAGCGATGATCGAGGCCTGCTGGAGGCAAGACACAACACGGGATGGTGGGAGTGGAGGGCTGCTGGCTGGGCCAGGGCCTGCAAGGGAAGGACGGCGGCTTGTGTGGGGTCTGGAAAGGGGCGGGGAGGAGCCGGGGCGCAATGTGGACGAGACGCGGCGCTTCGTTAATAATAACAGAGTATTCGTACTGTACACACAAGTATCCAACCTCGATAACAACTGGGGACGCTCCCTTATTCGTCGCGGCGGGTGTCGACAAAGGCAGTGGCCGTTGCGAGAATTGCGCCGGAGTTTGGGTTTCCCAATTGGTCGATTCAATGAAGCCTCGACCGGGGGGCTTGCGCACGAACAGTCATTTTCCCAGACAACAAGGACGATGCAGGTACCGAGCAGCCAGGAACATGCTCCCAGGCGACTACGGGTACGAAGTACGTTATGTACGAGTAATTTCCGGGACGGGCTGCGCACAAACCGTGCCGTTCTGCATTACGAGTAGTTGTATTACCAACGCTACTACGGAGTACTCCGTACGGATATCCTCAGATCCTCAGAGCGTCGCGTGTAAGTCGTTTTCTGCCGCCGTGCAAGGCTCATCTCTCAGCCGCGGCAGGTCTCACATGAACCCCGAGCGATTGGACGAGGCCGTTGACGTACCTTGCGAGTAGCCCGCGACAGGTCAACATGGCACCTGACGGCTGCAGGGGAGAGGTGATCAGTTGCCACCACTGGGCCCAGCGGCTTCGCTGTGCGGGACTCGGGCATCGACAAAGCAACCGCCGTGGCACCAGGGCCCAGGGAGAGGCCGAGACAACGACAAAGCGCAGGGAGACGCTGTGGGCATCATTGGCCCGTCGACGGCGTCCAGTTACTGTAGCCTCGCCTTGCTGTCCGTCCTCTTCGTAATTGGGCTGCATTGGCTTCACGGAATCACGGGCGGCACGGGGCTTGCCCACTATCCCGTACATACGGACTACGAAGTGGTGGTCTGGCAGTTGAGAACTTGCACCGTCACGCTGCAGAAGCCGTCAAGGAGCGTTACTCCACAGAGTATTCGTACTTCGCAGTACGTATCCGTACTTCTGCCTACTTCGTTCATGTGCGTTCATGTGCGGGACAGCGCGATGTGGCGCAATGGCAACAGGTCCACGGCAGATCTGGTCGTGCTGGCTGTCTGCCCGACTACCGCCGACAGTCACGAGGCTTTCTCCTCGATTCTCGCTGCCTTGGAACCCTGCAGACAAATACAAATCTCCGTCCCTCTGGGGCGGGGCTATGCAACTGGTGCGTTGTGGCAGTCGGTTGGAGACGATATCTGCAGCAACACGGCGCAGGTGCGGTCCGGTACATGGAACCACCCGTAGGTGAAGAGACCACGCAGGCCGTGGCGCCAGCCATTCTGGGCCTGCACGGTGACGATGATGTCCCGGCAATGCCGGTACGTACACGTTGGGTCGTAGCCCGAGGGCAAATGCGAGTTCCCGGCGCCGTCGTGAGCCCAGGTATCCGTGTGGGCGCATGGTCGAGGCGGCAGCAGGGTCCTGATGCCGGGAGGAAGAAAGGGAGAGAAGTTCTAGAAAAGATATGACAGTGAGGATAGTAGTGCGCAACGGTCCCCGCATTCAAACTCAAAGGGTGTTGAGACAAGGGAGATTTCTGGCAGACGGGATAGAAACTCTGAAATGGAGGATGCTCGGACTCACTGAGCTCAGCTTCAGACAACGGCGAGAGTTTTGTGAGGGCGGTCAAGCCGGGGTCTTTAATTAGGCCCGTCCCCCCATCGCCGGTGTATCCTGTTGTCGACTGCTAGCCAGCAAGCACGTATGGGTACGTAGTTGGAAGGACGTTCGAAGCTCGAGCGGGTAGGTTGGTTGCAACTTCGTAGGTCTTGTAGGGTAGGTAATAAAGAGCTTACTTGATGCAACGAGAATCGACCTGGTGGTCCCGTGACTGGGTCCCGACTGCCCGGAGGCGGGGCCGTTCCGATCCGATCCCAAGCGCAGCCAGTCCCAGCCGTTCCCCAAGATTCTAACCCATCCATCTCACCTCGAAATACGACGTTGCCTGCAGACCTGCTTCGTACATCCCCAGCAATGCACGTAGCACCACCCATGACGCAATAACCAGAAACCCCGAAAGCGACAGCCACAGCTCCGACGACGTACTACGTACCGCCTGCTGTCGCGTCGACCACGTCTGCTCGTCCCGGTCATTCGCGCTCCGTCGGCGATGGCTCAGGCGTGCTCGCCGTCCCTACACTCGCCTCATCATCGCCATCATTGGTCCTGGATTGTGGTGGTTGACGCCGGACTCGGAGCCTCCAAGGACAAGTACCACTAGCACCAAGCCAACCACCGAGCCAACCTCGCACCCGCCATGGCCGACAACGTCGAGACGCCCGGCAGCCTGGGCAGCGAGCAGAGCAAGCGCCAGGCAGCCATCCTCGACCGATACCTCCCCGAAGGCTACTCGGCCGAGCCCGAGGTGAGTCTGTCAGCAGAGCCCGTCGAGGCCTCGGCCGTCGAGGCGGCCGCTCCGGCTGCCCAGTTCCCGTTCCCGTCACCCAACCAGGCGCCCACCGCCTCCGCCGCCGCCTCGAGCACCGTCATCACGCCGGCTGCCCTCAACGATGAACAGTCGCCGGCCTCGGACACCCTCGAGTCCTCCCTGAAGCTTCAGGGCGGTGATATCCACCGCGACATGTACAGAATCAAGGCCCGGGCCAACTCTCTCCGCCGCGCAGCCACCTTCTCCCACCAGCCCTCGCCGCGCCTCCACCCGGCCGATGAGCTCTCGTACCCGGAACAACGGGTGCCCGGGGGCTTCAGGCGCCAGCACCTGCTGCGCCGGGCTCGGCAGCGGCGCATAAGCGGGCCCCTCGTCGTGGCCAGGGACTTTGTCGACTTTCTCGACCTCTACGGCAGCTTCGCCGGCGAGGACCTGGAGGACGCCGACACGTCCGAGGACGATTCCGCCATCGACGACCGCGAAGAAGAAGAAGAAGAGTCTGGGGAGCAACGGCCCCTGCTCGGTCGTCCTTCCCTCGGCCGCCGACGAAGCTCCAAGCGGCCCGCGCGGGAAGGCGACGCCAGCACTTTCAAGACCTTCTTCACGCTGCTCAAGGCATTCATCGGCACCGGCATCATGTTTCTGCCCAAGGCGTTTCGCAACGGCGGAATCCTCTTTTCCTCCCTGACCCTGGTCTTTGTCTCTCTCATCAACTGCATCTGCTTCCGCCTGCTCCTGGATTGTCGTCAGAGGTATGGCGGTGGCTACGGAGACCTTGGCGCCGAAATCGTCGGCCCACGATTCCGCAGCCTCATCCTGGGATCCATTGCCCTCTCCCAGCTGGGGTTCGTCTGTGCCGGCCTCATCTTCACGGCCGAGAACCTCTATGCGTTCCTCGACGCCGTGACCGAAGGCCGGCACAACTTCAACCTGGGGGTGCCCAGCCTCATCGCTCTCCAGCTTGTGCCTCTTATCCCCCTGGCGCTGATCCGGAATATTTCCAAGCTCGGCCCCGTGGCTATGCTTGCGGATGTCTTCATTCTCGTGGGCCTCGTGTACATCTGGTACTTCGACATCTGGACGCTCACGACGAAAGGGCTGGAACCCACGGTCCAAATGTTCAACCCTTCGGCATTCACGCTGACTATAGGATCGGCCATCTTCACGTTTGAGGGCATTGGCCTCATCCTGCCCATCCAGTCGAGCATGAAGAAGCCGGAGCATTTCAGCGGGCTCCTCTACTTTGTCATGTTCCTCATCACCATCATCTTCACGTCGGTTGGCGCGCTGTGCTACGCCACGTTTGGAGAGAAGACCAAGATCCAGGTCATCTCCAACTTTCCGCAGGACTCGGCCCTCGTCAACGCGGTGCAGGTCCTCTACTCGCTGGCGGTGCTCGGAGGCGAGCCCGTGCAGCTGTTTCCAGCGGTGCGCATCATCGAGACGTCACTGTTCGGGGAGCGAGCCACGGGCAAGAAGAGCATCGCCATCAAGTGGAAGAAGAATGCCATCAGGACGGCGGTCATGGCGCTGTGCGTGGGCATCAGCATGGTCGGCGCAACGGACCTGGACAAGTTTGTGGCCCTGATTGGGAGCTTCGCGTGCGTTCCGCTTGTCTACATCTACCCGGCGTACCTGCACTACAAAGGTGCCGCGGAGAAGGGCTGGGTCAAGGCAATGGACGTGGCCCTGATGGTGCTCGGCATCGTTGCCATGGTCTATACGACGGCCGTGACGGTATTTCAGTGGATACAGGGCTAGGGGGCTCGGATTTACTTTACCGCCTCGCGTTGGTGAGGTGGGCGCTGTCTCCCGTAGATGGCCTGGCTTGCGTCGAGTGTGCGTTTGCGATGCCGTGGCTGTTTTCTTTGAGACGACGATGTTGGCCTTTGCCTTTGATCTGATCTGAGCCTTATCCGGATGCCAGGGTGGCAAAACTACGAACACATTTGGCTCCCGTTGCCGCCGACAGTCGAGGTCTTTTGCATTGAGGCGACGACGGACGACGGTATCAGACCGTGGCTCCGTGGGAGCCAGAGACACGGGGTCTTGGATAATAGAATACGTTGTAGCCCGAGGTCGCCCTGTGGTTATCTACGCCGTGGGGCAGTACCACGAATCGGTTTGTCGGACGGCGTTGCATTCATGTGCCGATGCATCGGCTACAACAGCTCTTGGGCTCTTGCGTCACATTGGCTGACCGTAGAGCACACATTAGCATGAAAACACCATGAACAAAACAACAAGAGTCAGGGATACGCATAGTTTTGGATAATTGCAACAAAAATCAACTAATTCTGTTTGCTTCAAGCATGATGACTGACGGTTGAACCCTATGGCCAATGAGCGTGGGCTGTTGTCAGGGGAGAATCGGATGCTTTGCATGTTTCTCGTTCTCATTGATACCCCTGGCGCCAAGGGCACTGGTGCGGCTCGAAAGCTGCAGTCCGTAGCATATACTACTGGGTCCAAGGTCGGTTGCAGGGGAGCGCCCGGACAGCGTTCGTCGGCAGTGCATCTCGCGGGTACTAAGCAGATGTGAGAGAGGAGACTTGGGCTTCCGGACCAGACGAGCTCCGAGGACGGCGAGGGCGAAACGAGGATGAATGTGCTGAGACGGCCCGCGTGAGAAAGGAAAGAAGAGAAGCGGACACCCTTTGACAAAGGAGGGAGGGGCGCGGACACGGCAACGGAGAGACAAGTCGAGGCCGTGGGGGCGCCATCGTGAGCTCGCAGTTTTACCGCATTGGGAAAACCGTGGTGGTGGACGTCGTCGTACGAGTAAGTTAGTACATACCGTACTACGGACTACGGACTACGGACTCCGTACTTCGTAAATAAGCGTGGATGGGGCTCTCTTGGCCAACAGCGGGGCCCGAAATATCAATCGCTCACGGGATCTGTTGTGACACCGAGGGTCCAGTTGTTTGGCGATGCCATGAGACGGCGTCTCCGTGAATGGACCGCTGGTGGAGCAGCGGCGAGCACTGCCATGGAGTCGACGACAGGCAAGCTTTTTGTCGACGGGCTAAATAGGTTGCTAAACGAAGAAAACAAAACGGACTTGCATGGCTGCATGTCAAGCAAATCTCGAATCTGCTGGCGTCTGACCTTCTCCACCCGCCTCATTCGAGAACGCCCGGGAGCGTGGCTGCGGGCCCAGCATCATGGATGGGGTGAGAGCCGGAACCTGGGACCGCTTGATGCTGCGTGCCTGATGGTCCACGGTCCACGGACGAGGTGTGGCTGCTTGCTGCGGGCAGTTCGGGCTGCCATGCCCGTGGCCAGGGCGCCGTGCCGCATGCAGATACGGCCACTTTCGGACGAACCTGCAGGCCTGCGTGCGCCGGGGGTTCATATGTACGCATGCATGTAGTGTTTTGTCCGCTGCAGCGCGTGTGCATCGGACGCTCTTTGGGGTCTAAACGGCGGTTCCTTCGACACGGGACGTGGATGCATCCAACGCGGAGGTCGGCTCCGGGCAGCGGCATCCATCCGGTGCGGCTACGGCGTACAAAAAGTACGTATGTACATGCAGCTGACGACGACGACGACGACGGCGACGACGGCGAAATCGACATCATGGATCGCGGATCGGACGCCGTCAGTGGCAACTCGGCCGGAAAACAGGATCGTAGCAAGCGTAGGCATCGTCGTGCCGTCCATGGCGCAACGCCGCCGTCAGCATGAAGTCAGTGAGCGCAGTGTGAACCCTTCGCCGTCTTCTTCATCCACCCCCACCCACCTCAGCTCCAACGGGCGGAAAAGGCAAAATGTCTGGGGCCCTCCAGAATAGGCACTAAATGCATGGATTATAATGGATCGCGGGGGCGATGAGGGGATCCCTGGCAAGCCTGGCTCGCTTCCCTCCCTCCACTTCAGCCGGCTAACCGACAGCGGTAATCCGAGGCGCCGGCGACAGCCCCGGGGACAGCCAAGCAGCCACCCGCAATCGAGCATCCATCAAGCCATCGCAGCAGCTCAAGCTCCTGTGCATGCAGTAGTTCCTTGAGTACCCCGAAACTGAGCCAAAACTTGCCCCAACGGGAGACGCCCACCCATGCCGGCTTGTCTGTCCCATTGCCTGTCTGTCCCATGTACGTGGACCTGGACCGCGTCTGATCCAGATGCCAACGGTGCTCCCCTGCTGTTCACGTGCGCACCTGGTCGGACTGGTCCCATCCCCAAGCTCCGTCGAGTCCGTTCCTGGTCCGGCTGGCTGGGCTCGCCGCAGACGCCGCCGCCGCCGCCGCGTTGCCGCATTGCGCAACTCGAGCTCAGCTCCAGCTCCAGCTCCGCTCCAGCCCCAGATCCAGCTCCGTGTCTTGCATCCAGTTGCTTCTCCTCCTGCTCCTGCTTCTCCTCCTGCTCCAGCTCCTCCCCTCCTCCCCTCCCCCTCTGCTCTCGTCCTCGCTCGTCCACCCCCAACAAGCTTCCACCTGCACCTCCACCCTCACCCTTCCTCCACCCTCTCCCGTCTCCCCCTCCCCCTCTCCTCCTCCCGCTGTACCCCCCCGTCGCTTCCGTGCTCTTCCCCGCCCTCCATCTCGCCTGCTCTGGCCTCGTGACAGCCTGTGCCTCGTAGCCGTCCAAGGGCGACCCAGCCCGTGATCCATCGCCATCTCGAACTGGCCCCCATACGGACTCATCACCGAGACTCCGGCTGGTCAGTGGCAGGCTGGTTCCCGGTGCCGGACTCGACACCACTCATCACAACGCCACTCCACGCCACGCCACGACACGCCATACCGTACTCTGCCATGCCGTGCCGTGCCTGGCCCTTGCCATAAGCATCCTGCCGTAGCTCTTCTCCTGCCCGTACAAAAAGGCGTCTTGCGCTCCTCCCCGAGGTGCTTCTTTCTGTTCCTCGCATCGCATCGTCTTTCCATCCCACACACGCGCCTCGGCCGTTTGCTTCTCCGCTCCCCATTCCACCCATCCTCGCGGACTCACGCCTCCAAGCTTCGTACAGCTTCACGCCACAACTCAGAGAAAACCACCAGACAGCAGACGACCATGTCCAGACTCGCTCCCACGATCAAGCAGCTGGCCCGGCAGCCTCTCGTCGCGGCCCCGGTGGTGGCCCCGGCGGCCGGCCGGCTCCACTCCGTCCCCCGCAACCGGACTCTGCACGCCACCCCGGTCCAGCACAACCTCAGTCCCGTGACTCGGCCCCATCTGCTGCCCGAGTTCAGCCTCAAGGACAAGGTTATTGTCGTCTCTGGCGGTGCCAGGGGCCTCGGTCTCGTTCAGGCCGAAGCATTGCTCGAGGCCGGTGCTACCGGTAGGCCCCCCTCCCTCGCTCTGAGCTGCACACGGAATGCCGACAGCGAGGACGAAAACACCCTTCTAACACCTCGGCGACACAGTGCACTGCATCGACAGGCTCCCGTCGCCTGCCAATGACCCGACCTCCAACTTCTCTGAAATCTCGGAGCGCGCGCGCCGCGAGTTGGACACGAGCATCACCTACCACCAGATGGATGTCAGAAACGTCGAGGAGCTCAACAAGATCATGGAGGGCATCGCCGACCAAGCCGGGCGCCTCGACGGCCTCATTGCCGCCGCCGGCATCAACCACGAGATGCCTGCCCTCGAGTACACGTCCGAGGAGGTGGACAGGATGATGAGCATCAACGTCACGGGCGTCTTCATGACGGCCCAGGCAGCTGCGCGCCAGATGGTGCGCCTCAAGCAAAAGGGAAGCATCTGCTTGATTGCCAGCATGAGCGGCACTATTGCCAACAGAGGCATGTACGCCCCGTAAGTCACCCTCCGCCCCAACCCGCCTGAGGGGAACCATGGCTGACGATGACCATCAGGGCATACAACGCCTCCAAGGCCGCCGTCATCCAGCTGTGCCGCAGCCTGGCAGCCGAGTGGGGCGAGCATGGCATCCGTGTCAACACGCTGTCGCCGGGCTACATCCTGACGCAGATGCTCCAGAACCTCTTTGACGACTACCCCGAGCGCCAGGAGGTGTGGCCCAAGGAGAACATGCTCAACCGCCTCAGCCTACCGAGCGAGTACCGCGGCGCCGCCGTGTTCCTGCTCAGCGAGGCCAGCAGCTTCATGACGGGCAGTGACCTCCGAATCGACGGTGGCCACGCGGCGTGGTGAGAACGAAGCCGACGAGGTCCGACGGGCCAACTGGAGAGTTGTCCACGGTTCCAAGTACCGTCTAAATCTGGCCATCAAAATCTAACGGAGCGGCGTCGGTCGGTATCAAATCTGGCTGCTGGCTGGCCACACGGCGTATTCATGTGTAGCGCATGCAGCAAGGGTGTTTCCCTAGTTTTCTCTTGTCTCTTTTTGTTTGCCTCTTCTGTCGAATAGATAATCCTAATGACCATACGAACCAACTCGTGGGCTTTCCGGTGATGTGCGTGCTGTGCTGTACATGTGCGTCATGACAAGAAACGGCCTCGCGACTTTGCTATTTGCCGGTCGAGAGGTGGGTCAGCACCTGGGGCCGACCCAGCCTGTTCATGATGCCAGGTTCGAGCCGCAGTCTCTGTTCAATGTCCGAGGCCGGCACGCCGCGATCACGCATTGTCATGGCGTCAAGAGCAGCGCGCATGTCGAGGAATCGCCTGCCCGGGGAATCGGAGCGCCCCATGTTCTCGAGGTCTTGGTCGGCTCGTTGCTGAAGGGCCCGCCTAGCCTCGAGGACGGAGAGCGTAGTGTTGTTGCGGGCCGACGGGAAGATTGGCGCGGCCGGCGCTTGCGGTGCGGTTGTCGAGGCTTGAGGCGCAGCGGTGGACGAGGGCGAGAAGGTTGGATTGGGCTGGACCATGCCCATCTGATGGAGGCGTTGAGAGAAGCCGCCAGACGCAAAGTCGGGGTCCATGGCATCGGCGCGGATGGCTGCGACGGATGGTGGGTTAGCATTTGGTTGATGTGCCTTTGCCACGATCTTGACCCCCCGAGCTGGGCACCAGGGCTGCTCCGTAGCCGAGGATTGTCGGTCTGCCTTACCTTGATCCTTGGAGCCGTCTCCCAGCGGCGGCTTCGGCCTCGATTCTGGCTCGGTCCTGGTCCTGGGCGCGCGGTGAGGGACCGAGGCTCCAGGAGCTCTGGACGGGAACTTTCGGGCCGCGGCGCCGCGGCCAGCAGCCGCTGCAGTCTTGGACGAGGAGGAGCCCATGGGTGCGTCTGATTTGACGACAGTAATGGCAATAACGAGGTCGACGAGTCTGCTGGTAGTCTGTGGTGCGACGCGCTGCGATCGAGGTAGAGAGGGAGAGAGATGGGAGGAGCGACGAGGGAGAAATAAAAGAGGGTCCTGGACTTCCTGATGGAAGAAGTGGAAGGAGCCGGCTAGTTTATGTATTCGGCTTCGCAGCGCGGTGTCAGAAACTACTGTATTGTATGTCCAGCAGCCAGAGAATCCGTTTAGAGCAAATCACTGTAGCGGCATTTCTTACGGGCAAATGAGAGCGCGCATGGAGCTGACAGGGGCTCGTCGGTGACGTATGTAGTATGTATGTACCTCCTCCTCCATCTCCACCCGTCCACGTCCCCAACGTCGCCTTGGTTGGTCGCATCCGTCCTGCATTCGAGCGCAACCTTGGGCACATGCAATAATCGTATACCACTTGGCTTGTTGGACAAAAGGGCGCATGGAAATGTGTGGATTTGTGTCAGAGGCCATGTGTTGCTGCGTATTCATGGCGTTCATCAAAGGCGTCGCGTTGCGCCTGAAGGAGCGTGTGTCAACTACCTGCTGCATTATTTGTAGTTGTCCCAGAAACATCAACGCCATCCAGCCCATCGATGATTAAGAAAGAAAAAAGAAACGTTGATCTCGTGTATCCGCTTTTGCCTCAACGATGAGTCGTCGAGGTTGGCCACTCTGTCATCCGGTATGCTCGCACCACCTGATTTCTTGCCAACTTCAGCTCCCGGCTGCTTCACTCCGGCCCCCCTCAACACTTGGTAATGAACAGCCCGATAGGCGCTGGGTTGAAGTCCTGGAAGAACTTGAGGAACGTGTTTCCGGCCGCCATTATCTCAAAGCCCACGCGCTGCCCGGCCGGGCAGTCAAACGTGGCGATGGAGTAGCTGTTGCCCGGGGCCACGGTGACGACGCCGTAGTCCTGGCCCTTGGCCGGCCGGTTGTTGTACGTGGTTCCCGCGGTGGCGGGCGACTTGAGCTCCGAGAAGTCGAGCTTGCCGTCGCCCGAGAAGGTGTACGACGACGTCTTGAGGTCCTGCTGCTTGGGGAAGAGGAAGACGAGGCTGCACTTCTTGCCCGCGTCCCCGGGCGGGATGTCAAAGTTGAAGATGGACGCGACCGTCGAAGACACCTCGCCAAAGAGGGACGTGCCGTAGGCCGTGTCCGGGTGCGACTTGTCCACGGGCACGATGAGATGGGGGAACTCAAACGGTCCGTTGAGGTTGGTAGGGCACATCTGCGTCTGCCCTTTCTGCTGCGGCGGCGCAGTGCAGTCCGTCCGAACGACGAGGGCACTGGCCACTGCGGCGCAGAAGCCGAGGGATAGGAGAGACGACACCATGTTGGGCGGGTAAGGTATGTGTATGTATATGATTATAAGGCACCTTGATATAAGTATTGTAGACAGAGAGACTCAGGTGAACCGGGAACGACTACTAGTTTCCAAAGAAAAGGCCAGGGAAATACTCACCACCCTCCCAGGAGAACGCTGCATAGCTATATATGCCACCCAGAGGGAAGGCCACGCTCTTCCCAGTCGTTGTTGAGGCTCCCCAATCCCCCGTCGTCAAGCGGCGTCCCAGAAGACCTACCTACCATTGGCGCTGACCTCGCCAAAAGGTTGAATACGAGGCGACCCGTGCGAAACAACGAAGGCCAATGGCACAGCGCACACGAGTGACTCGGATGCCGAACGCTTCGCTGGAGAGGCGGCCGTTGACAGGACAGTACGAGCCGTGGCAGCCGATCCGATGGCGGCCATGCCCAAGCATCGCCGTGTCCAGGCTTGGGCAAGGATCTGTCATCCATCTCTGAACGCGCATCACGCCGCGGGAGAGGCCGCCTGCTGTGTGGCAATGTAAACCTTTGAGCCACCAGACACATATCATTAGGGGCGCCTCTAGGCTTCGGGCTGTTCAACGTCCGGCACCCATACATGGCCGAGTTGCCAGCGCTAACCCCCATGGCGTCCAATGCCCCTATGCGTCTCTTTTGGACGATGAAGGCTCTCGTATCCGCGCGCTGGTGACGACACCTTGAGATCACGCGAGAACAAGGCAGAAAGAAGCGAGAGTCCAAGACATGTCGCATCATCTCACCTCATGTTTGCTGCACCGATCATCAACTACATCTGCCCGTGCCACGGCACACGGGCAGATGATAACCGGCAATCTGCAGTGCCTCGCCCGCAGCCGCCTTGGTCCGCTGGCTATTTTACAGCGAGACACACAGCCTCAGTGCGTACGTGGACAAAAGAGACGGGGGTCTGCAAGGTTCGAGGGCTGAAAGGGAGAAAGTAAGTATAAACGCGCGAATAGGCGTAAAACAGAGATGCCAGCACAAAAACGTGATCGTGGTGCTGGTCCGTGAAACATGACAACGGCTCCAGCCCATAGCCGTCCGTTGGGCCCAGGTTGGTCGAAACCATAGAGTGGCTTGCGGGGAAGGAGGGTTTACATGGTTTCGTAGACGACTATCGACTAGCATTACCGCCTTGATGTTAGTTCCCTGCCGTCCTATCCTAGAAGCCTGTCCATGCAAGACCCAAGCAAGCCTCCTGGCAGTTGGCACCGTCTCTCATGTCACCTTCTGCGGCTCTCCATCGATCGAGACCACGCCGCGTCCTCGTCTGACCATGGCCTGAGCCTGAATCATTGGTGTCTCGCCCGGCCCAGCTGTCGCCGCACGACGTAGGTTTACGGACCGCGGATACTGCCGGCCCTGCCCCATCTTACACAAGAACCCTGAACGACACTGTAATACCTGTGTATTATTAGTCGTCGTACTTCGTTCAAGGTAGGCTATCTGCCAATGCTGACCAAGTCGTTGGCAAATCCATACCCCGACAGGTTGAGTACTTCAGCTTGTCCGGCGACTGTCACACGAAGCAAGGAGGAGTGCGGAGTAGATTGAGCGGAAAATGGGACTTGTATTTGTGTCTGGACCTTAGACCAGCTGCGTATGTATCCTAGGCACTTGACCGTTGAAGCCTAGCCGTGTGCTGTATTGCGCGGGGCGCAGCAAGCTGATGCTGGGCATGGAATACGTTGGACGAGCCCGGCCGAATGCTGTCCCTTCGTCCATCCCCATCTCGAAATCCGCAGACATCCATCTGTCAGACGGCGCCATGCACAATGTGGCGTCTTCAGGGAGGACGGGCACCACTGGCACTGGCTGAACCGGTCTCGAGGGCCTCCACTCAGTTGTGGTGCATGGAGGCGAGGATCCGATCGACGACGCTTCGTGGACGACGCCTCCGGATGTATGAATGCATGATCGCCAACCCGATCCAATCGCCGCAGCCAACAACCAACTAGGGTGCGCGGCTGCTCCTCTGGCAGTTGCAAGCAGCGGCGCACTGCTCGAGCGTACGTGCGTAGTGCTGGTTGATGATGCTCCATGGCATTGATGGTCCGTTGGCCACGACGCCAGCACACCAGCTCATGCTAGTTGTATGTAGTTACAACTAACTGGTGGCAAATGGCACCTCCGTGAGGCCCGGTGTCTTCATACCGCTCCGTGCCGCTTCTTCGTGTACCAAGTTGTTGGAGCAGGTAATCATGAAGCGGCTTCATCATCAAACCTATCATTGTTTCCGCCGCTTGGTTGGCCGCAGGACCCTCCGTCCTTGTTCCGCATCAGGGCCGTCGTCCGAGTGCTTGCCGGCCGGGCCTTTGCCTGCTGGTGACTCGTTTTGGCTCCCGTCCTCAACAGGCTCGCTTTCGTCGCTCAGAGTACCACTGGTGGCTCCAAACGACGGTTTCCTCGAATGCGCCTCCTCGGTATCACTGCCGAATCCCTCAAAAACCTCCTCGTCACCCGTCTCGGCCCCACTCTCTTCCTTTTCGACTGCCGCTGTCGTGTCAAGGCCACCCAGAGCCTCGTCTCCTTCGTCTCGGCTTCGCTTCTTGGGCATCTCGCCCAGCTTACCGTTGCGGCCGGCCACGCCATCATTGTCCGCACGATCTGTTGCGGGCGCGGGCGTGAACCACGGAATCTTGCCTCTCATGAAGTCGTTCAGCATCATCTTTGCCACTCCGTCCAAGTCGGGCTCTCCTCCGCGAAGCAAACGGCCGCTCTTTCTCGCAAGCAATTCCAACAGCTCAGTGGCATTGTTCCAGCCTTTGAGGTCGTACGTCTTCTCCATGTGATGGCGTTTTACCCGGCCCAAAACCGCTTCAATGTACTGCTCAGGCTGCTCTACCTTCTCAACGCGGACGACGCCTCGTAGTACGAGGTCTGTTGGCGTGTCCGTGCTTGACGGAGGCACAACACCGGGGCAGTCGATGAGGTATATGCGCTTCATGAGGCTCACATACTGCCACACCTTGGTCTCACCGGGGATAGGAGCCACAGTGCAAACCTTCTTCTTCAACAAGGTGTTGATGATGGACGACTTGCCAGTATTCGGACCACCGATCAGGCCCACGGATATTTGCTTCCTGTCCGAGTGGAGGCTGGAGAACTGCCTGAGAAGCTGGATGAGAGAGCCCTTGCCGAAAGAATTGGTAATGCTCGCGTGGAACGCAAGGGTGGGGTATTCCTTGGAAAGGCTACGTACCCAACCGGCCTGTCGTGTCTTGTTAGTCAACAAGGTCTTTGAACGAATAACGACAACATCAAGTAAATGATAAAGAAAGAAGTAATGTGCGAGTCATAACTAAGAAGTCTCCAGTTGATGCCCTGAAAAGGGCCATGAAGGCTTCAACTCATTCGACCCGCGACCATCTCATGATAGTAACCAAAACGGCACACATCAGCCACCGACACAAGGCCGGGACAGTCGAGAATGGCAAATTTGATCTCCCAATGCTGTAACAGACGACCTCCATGGGAGAAAAAGAGGGAAGGTGTCCTGACAAAAGAATTGGGGTTCTCGCACTGAAGGAAAGAAAGATGGAAAGAAATGGGTGTTGACATACCGCAACGCTGGTAGGGACCAAGTCGCACTTGTTCAGAACGAAAATCAGATGCTTGTGTGGCGCATCCTCCTTGAGATACTTCTCGATGCTTCTGCATCGGGTCCCCACGGGGTCTCTCGCATCAAGAACGTGTATGACCACATCCGAAGAGTCGATGACCTTGTAGAGCTCGTTCCAGATTCTCTTGCTCTGGCCCTTGTCGAAGACGGGCTCGATGGCCAATGACAATCGTCCCTCTGCTTCATCCTCGCCGGCCGTGCCGCTCAGGAGCTTTGCTTGTTCCAGGCGATCCTGGTACGTGTCCATGCTCTTTTCGGTGCCGTCGACCAGATCAGCCAGGCTGCTCACGTCCAGCTTCACGCGCTTGCGCTGCGCCTTGGGCCCGAAGACACCCGAGAAAGGAGCAGTCTCGACAGCCATCTTGGCCTTGTGCTGCTTGATGCCGTTGGTGTCCTGGCCGTCGCGGATGAGGCTCATGGGCAGCTTGTTCGACTTGAGAAGAACCTGATAGGGATCGCTGGCCTTTTCTGCCATGGCCTCGCGAAATGCGGCGAGGGTGTCTTGAGAGACGACTCGAGTGTTGGTGAACCACTTGCGATTCGGCTCGACTCGAGCTTTTGGTATATCCCGCGACTGGTACGTGGCGGACTTGGTGATCTGGCCGTCTGCATTTCTTTGCACCTTGCCCTCCTTGTACATGTTCAAGGTCTTGACCTTTTTGGCATCGCTAGAACTCATTAGCGGCCCATGATAGTCAGAGCCTCTCGGGACCGTCATCGGACAGCGAGAGAGGGCGGGGGGGGAGGAACATACCGGTAAAAGTTCTCGCCTTTGACGCGCACATTGCCGAGGCCATCGCCAGTCTTGCCCTGGCGGACACGCCGAGTGGCTTCCTTCTTTCCGGTTCCCATGGCGAGCTGTTGGCCTCGTCAGGCGCACGAGGTAGCGGGGAAGGAAGTTGATT
The DNA here is from genome assembly GCA_000750105.3 of Tolypocladium sp. Sup5 PDA-1. Taxonomy (NCBI): domain Eukaryota; kingdom Fungi; phylum Ascomycota; class Sordariomycetes; order Hypocreales; family Ophiocordycipitaceae; genus Tolypocladium; species Tolypocladium sp. Sup5 PDA-1. The sequence continues at coordinate 100,897 of JPHH03000064.1, forward strand.
GTGCGTGTGAGGGAGAGACGGAGCATTCGCAGAACTTTTTTTTTTCTTAAATCGGGAGGTTTTCTTGGAGTCGGCCCCACTTCTGCAAAGCGGTGGCTGGCCTGGGCCTCCAGGAACTCCAGGGGTCCTCGGAGGCGGATAATCCGATGGCGCCGGCTGCGGGAGCCCTTCGCGTGCAGCCCAGCCAATTTTCTCGAGTCTCAACGTCGCCACGCTGCTGTTCTCGAAGCCATTGCAGCACACCCAACGCCAACACATCCCCTCCCGCTTCGCAACAGCTCTGGGCTGGGACGTGGCGATATGTCCCTCAATTCCTCAGCGCCGTGCGTTCGGCCTGCTCTCCGCCAGCTCCTGAGGGCATCTCGAAACTTCTCGACCTCACAATCCCTCGGCTCCAACAACGTTCCTCCAGAGTCTCCTTCCTACATCCGCCTGCCTACTCCTCCCCAGTCCGACGAAACAAAGCCAGCGCGTGTGCGAGGGCACCTGCCCGTTCCGCGTGAAATATTCCCACGGCTCGAGGGGGACCGAAAAGTACGGCCCGACTACATCCAGCGCACCGCCCCAAAGCCGACCAAGCACCGCGAGCCGGCCAACGAGGCCCAGCGATGGAAGGCCGAAATGGCCGATAACCGGCGGACGAACCTCGAGGACAGCTTGCAGGCTCTTTGGGCGCGGCGCTCAAAGAGCGACAAAGTGCGCAACGCCAGAGTGAGCCGCAAGTTCGAGGAACACAACCAGGCCGCCGCAGCGCCCGAGCGGGAGGATGACCGGCTCACCCGCAGCACCGTTTTGGATTCGGTGCTGGACACCAAGGTGTATCCAGATCCTGAGCGCTTCTCTCGCGCCGATCGCAGCCGCACAAAGGTCATGGCCAGGGAGAGCGCCAAGCGCGAGGCCAGGCGCGATGCCATCATGGAGCTGTACATCAGTGCCTCCAACTTCATTGTTCAAGAAAGCGAACTCAAGGCCGAAATCGACAAGGTGTTCACCGAGGACTATTTCAGAAAGCAGAGCCAGGCGGTGAATCGTTATGGCGCCACGGAGAATACCTGGGGCATCTATGGCAAGCCACCCTCCATTGCCAACATGCTGGAGTCGTCGACAGGGACTTCGACGAAACTCATGGACTACTACGAGTCCGAATATGATCGTTCCGTTAAGCGGCAGAAGAGGATTGCGGAGGATCTCACGGGCGGGAAGATGGAGTAATGACCCGGTTCTCGCTCGACGAATTGCACAACCACGGGGCATAAGCCTCAGTAACAACATATCCGTGTATCAGTAGCACAAATTTGCACATGTTCAGTCAAAATATGCAAGTCGTATATTCGAGCGAAAGTAACAATTCTCAGGTCCTACTCCTTGCAACGCCGTTATCCATAAAAGGCGCAGCTCACTGTCTATACCAGTCAGTGTCAGAGATATGTACGTCAGGGCCAGAACGAATCTTCCTATTCCTACACCCTTGCGATGTTACATTCAAACTCGTTTGCGGCAGCCCGTGTGACTACGCCGCTATCCAATGAACACTCTATCGCTTCTCAACAAGGAGGAAATGCATCGCTGCATAGGCCAAAATGATGAACGAGGCGGCGAAGATGGCGAGGCTCCGAACGTCTGTCCAGAGCGCGCTGTTGTCGAATCCAAAGGAGCTGAGGATAGCCGCACCCGGGACAGTGATGTCCAGTCCGTACTTCTTGTCGACGAGGGTAAGCTCCACCACCTCGTTGACAATGAGTGACTCGAAGCCGTAGTGGAAGATGGACAGCGTCTGGAGCCACAACGCACCTGCCGGTGTGGCATCGTGGTTGAGAAGGAATCCAGCAAAGAGCAGGCTGAACAACATCACCAAGCTCCCTATCAGGTTGGCAACGCCTCCGTCCTTGCAGACGATCCCGATAAAGAGGCAAATGGCCGCGGCGGCCAAGTTGAACAGCACCAGCACCAACATGAACTTGAAGAAGTGGGTGGAGTCGGGAACCAGGCCCGTCATGGGATAGATGATGGACCCCATGAGAATGGGCGGAACGATCCTCAGCGGGATGATGTCGAAGAGAACCTTGGCCGTGAAGTATGTCGCAGGCGCATAATACCCGTTGGCTCGCTCACGGACAAAGAGAAGACGTTCAGTCGCGAAGACGGTTAGACTTGTAAGCGTGCTGAAGCCAAATAGCGCCAAGAGGAAGAAGAAGAGACCCAGGCGGTTCTGGAAGCCAGGGATATCGTCGGTGAGCCCATAAAACAGATATCCGGAAAAGACGGCTAGTATGATGGCGATTGCGTAGTGGGTCAGCATGAGCATTGGGTTTCGATACAGGTTCTTCCACGTCCTTTGGGAAAGAATGAGGAACTGGGTTAGATAGCCAACGCGAGCGTAACCCCTCCCAACAGCACTCGTATAGACGTTGATGTTGGGGCCGTCGGGGTTATAACCATTGGAATTCGGGCCGTTGGCGTCTTCAGCAGCAGATATGGCCTGCCGGATCTCGTCGTGCGTGGCGCTGGCGATGTCGGACTGGGCATATGACCGCGTCATAAGGTCCAGCTCAGTGCCAGTGAGTGCAGAAGGCGGCAAATCGTGGGGGTCTTCGGGCAGCGGCGATGACAGGGCGTTGGAGGGAGGATTCGTTTGGAGCCGATAAGTACCAACGTCCTCGGCTCCGGCGTCTGACGACGCTGCGGTATCCGTCGCGTGCTTTCTTCGGGTGAATAGCTCTCGCTCCTGCCGCACCCTGATGGAATCGCGACGGAGATTCTTGGGTCGTGGAGACATGGATGGTTCAGCACCGCTGTCCTCGCCCGTACTGGCCCCAGAGATGCTGGCTATCGACTTGACTGCTTTCGTGCTGCTTGGGCCTACGCTGGCCACGTCAGCAGTGACGGTCCCGTCGTCGACGGACATGCTGCTTCCAGCATGCATGGTGAGGTCAACAAGATAGTCGGCAATGTTGAAACCAGGCGGGCACTCGTAACCTATCGTATCAAAATATGCCTGGCACTGAGCGAAGGGGCCCGAGTAGACGGTTTTCCCCTGGGCCAGGAGGATGAGCCGGTCAAAGAGCGCCACGATGTTGGAGCGGGGTTGGTGAATGGTGAAGATGACGGTTCTCTTGTAGTTCTTGGCCAGAGTGACGAGGCATTCGATGACGTTGTAGGCATTGTACGCATCCAATCCGCTCGTGGGCTCATCCAGGAACAGAATGGACGGGCTCGTTACGAGCTCGCAGGCGATTCCTACTCGTCGCTTCTCGCCGCCGGAGATGCCGCGGCCCTTGCCCTCCTCGGATCCGATGAGTGAGTCCCGAATGTGATTAATGCCCAGCTCCTTCTCCACCTCGAACACTCTCTGCTCCTTTGCCGCACGGCCCATGTCCCGTGGGAGTCGTAGCAGCGCGCTGTTGAGAATTGTCTCGTGCACGGTGAGTGTGGGAAGCATGGTATCCTCCTGATCAACAAATCCAACGACGTTTTTGTACTCCGTATCGCTGACCTTTTCGCCGTTGACGTAAAAGTCGCCGCTGACCTGACCACGCTTGTTCTTCCGAGCCAGAATGTCCAGGAATGTCGTCTTGCCCGCTCCAGAAGCACCCATGATGGCGGTCACCTCTCCCGGGCGGCAGATTCCTTGAACCGAGGTGAGAATGTTCTTGCCATTGAGTGAGTATGCGACATTTTCAAAGTACAACGCCGCAGGTTTGTGGTCGTCCATGAGCTTGGTGTTCTCGTCATCGGAGTCCTCCAAGCGAATTGCGCCGTACTTCAGTTTGCGCCGTGACAAGAACCACGTCAAGATGATGATGGCAACGACAAAGAGAGCACAACCGGCAATCACGCCAGCTATGAGTGGCGTGTTGATTTGCTTCACCGGGCGCTTGTATCCCGGCACCTCAGTCTCATACAGACATTCACCCGCCCGGCAATCCAGGAGGATGCTGGAGTCACCAATCAAGTCGTGGATTAGCTTGTCCATTTCAGGCTCCGTGAATGCGCAGTTATGAGTTCCGCCATTCTCTTGTGTGCATTCAAACCCAGCAGGGCCCTTGATGGCTTGATCGAGGAACTCCGACAGGTCAATCGAGCCATCTTTGCCACAGAGCATGTGGTCTGGAATGCAGCTGCAGCTGATGTGATCGCACTTGTACGAAGTGCTGTTCTTAGTCTCACCGGACTCCGCCCCGGATTCGCAGTCGGTAAGGTGGCAGTAGAACGACTCGACGGCGTCGACCCAGACTGAAAGGAGAGTTGTCAGCGCGAGTCCCGGTCTGCCCGTCCACGAGGCATCACGCACATTGGAAATCACAAGTGGCCTCTTCCTTCTTGCAGGTAAATGTGACCTCGGGCCGCTGCTCGCCGAGGAGACCGGTGATCTGCTTGTTGGTGACGTTGCAGATTTGGTGGTTGTATTTGACCACCTCGCCGTTTTGGTAGCAGAAACCGCCGCTGCCCGTCTCCATCAAGGCATTGCAGGCCTTGTTCCCCGTGCAAACATTGCAGTTGATGCCGGTCCAGCCTTCATCGCAGTCACACGAACCGCCAGAGCGCATTGGCCTATCGATTCCCCGGCCAAGTGAGCCACATACTGGATTTCGGGCATTCTGGGTCAGCAAAGGGCTCTATGAATATCAAATCGCGGCGGCGCTGAGAAGGGGGATATCGGGGCGTGGACATACGCGGCTCGAGACAATCATCGCCTCCGAACCCATCGGGGCAGTCGCATTTCCCGTTGTATTCGTTGCAGCCGGCGTACTGCGCGCAGGTATGCGCGGGCAGGAGGCAGTTGAAGCTACGGCAAGCTTAAAATCAGAGAGGCGAGCCCTGCCACGAGGAATGAAATTGACGCTCACCATGGAGGGCAGCCGCCGGGGCGATCGTCCATGAGCTCCAGCTGAGCCCGCAGCATGTCGGCGTTGCTGTAGGTTGAGTTGGTATAGGCGGCAGCCAGGATGGGGAGGCACGCGGCGACAGCCCCAGTAAGCAGACTCCGACAGCTCGGAGGAGCCATGGCGGTCCGAATGCGAGGGCGACGGCGTTGTCGCGCAGAGGAGAGGCTGTCAAGGTAGAGGCGATGGCGGTGGCACGTAGGGTGGCATCGAGGACGAGACGAGAGGAGGATCGGGATTAGGTGACGTCTATCCGTACGTCCACGGTGACCTCTCAGCCGTCGGGGCTGTTGCTGAGCTAATATGTGTGACGCGGGCCGTTTGCTGCAGCTTCAGCTGAACCGAGTTGGCAGCCAGGGTACCTGCGCGAGCCGCTAGAAGTACACATGGATTGTACTTGCCCATGTCCCCGTTCCCGCCTGTTCCAGCGCTGCGACATAGTATCTCCCCATGTACCTGCTTAACCGGGGTACCTGAGCCCCCGCATTCGCTGCCCATGCCCACGTGGGGTAAGCTGGCTGTCCTCCAGCATGACCACGCAATGCTCCCCCTGATCGCCTCAATATTGGATTTAGTGTCACTGTACTTCCATTGCGAAGACTTGAGGTAAGATGCAATTGAGGCGCTGGGCAGCTTCGTGGAGCTTCGAGGCCACACACATCTGGCACTGCTACGTTGCCCGCTGGGTGGTTCCATGCGCTCGGTAAGGCAAGCAGTAGGGTAGGCCCCTCATGAACCCATGTAGGAGTTGGATCAATGTCTCGCAGCATGCCCAAAGTAAGTGCCAGAGCACGCTGGAGACGCGGGTGAAAGTGCCACTTTCTCTACCTACCATTGCTGCATGCAACAGCCACAAGGCTACGAAGCACACCGATATTATTGGGACGTCCCCGGGCGTCCCAGTGTGCCTGTGGTACCAAGGTCCTTGATAAGCAATTCAAGCCCACAACGCACGTCCAAGTAAGTTACAAGTTGTCAAGGCCAGTGGCATCAGCAAGGTTGTAGACAACGTAGATCATCAACAAAGCCTGCCCACGAAGGGTCGAGATATGAGTTGCTCTCTCGTCTCCACACCCAATAAGCCAACGCTAGTGTGCCCCGTCGACAGGGCGCGCCCTCATATTCGTCGACATGGCGTGCCTCCCAAAGGATATAACTTGAGCTGCGCTTGTCGCGGTTGACTGAATCCGAGAATACAATACTCAACTTCAGTTTCAACACTCATCGTCCAGATCACTTTAACCACCTCCAGCCCAACACACAAAGTTAGCAGCCATGGTTCGCGTCGAGCCGTTCGAAGTGGAGCGGTGGATGGACAAGTATGAGAACACACCTGACATCCTCAACGTGGCCGAGACGTGCTGTTCATCCGTTTCTGTCGACGACCTATACGAGCTCTCGGAAGATATCCGAGGCCCGCGACCCCTTCAGACTGCAGCCAAGCTCACCTACGGATCCATCCGTGGCTCGTCGGCCCTTAGAGACCGCGTGGCGTCTCTTTGCAATGGCCAGGACTCGGAGCACACAAATCTGACGGCAGAGGACGTCATCATCACACAGGGAGCCATAGCCGCCAACTTCCTGGTGCTCTACAGCCTCATCGGACCCGGCGACCATGTCGTCTGCGTGCACCCCACGTATCAGCAGCTGTACTCGGTTCCCGAGAGCCTTGGAGCTGAGGTTTCCCTCTGGCGGCTACGGGAGGACAAGGGATTTATCCCAGACGTGGGCGAGCTAGACACTCTGGTCAAGGAAAACACCAAGGTTCGCCGACCTTTTCACCCCGCGATGGGCAATGAAGTGTGCAGCTCCCGCTTCCGCCAGTCCAGTGGCTAACCGCATGGACGGACAGATGATCATCATTAACAACCCCAACAACCCCACTGGGGCAGTGATCCCGAAGAGTGTCCTCGTGGACATTGCCGAGTTTGCCCGGAAGAGGAACCTCATTCTCCTGTCCGACGAGGTCTATCGGCCGCTGTTCCATGACGGGTTCGAAAACAACCCCGGTGCCCCCCCGTCAGCCGCTGCCTTGGGCTACGAAAAGACCATAGTCACCGGCTCCATGTCCAAGGCGTTTTCGTTGGCAGGTATTCGGGTTGGGTGGGTTGTGTCGAGGGACAAGGCCATCGTGAGCGCACTGGCTGCCGCGCGGGACTACACAACCATCAGCGTGTCCCAGTTGGATGACCAGCTTGCAAGCTATGCCCTGTCGCCCGCGGTCAGAGGGCCGTTGCTGGACCGCAACATCTCGCTGGCGAGACGCAACATCAGCATGCTCGACTCGTTTGTGAAGAGCCATAGCTCGGTCTGCAGATGGGTCCAGCCGGCAGCTGGGACCACGGCCTTTATCCAGTTCTTGAGCGGCGGTAAGCCGGTGGACGATGTTGCATTCTGCGTGGACGTGCTGGAAAAGACAAAGGTCTTTTTTTGCCCGGGATCGCGCTGCTTTGGCGAAGGGCAGGAATTTCGGGGCTATGTCAGAGTGGGCTACGTTTGCGAGACGAGCGTCCTCAGCGAAGCGTTGGAGAAGCTCCATACCTACGTGCAGAAAACCCTTTCGTAGGCGTCATGCACATATTGTGTAGCAGTGCTACCTAGGCTGGCAAGGCAGACAGACGAGATGCAATATCACGAAGCTCAAAGAAGCAGCAGTTGGGGTGAGATATTTTATGAGGTTGGGGGCGCGGGCGCGTGCTGCGGCCTGCAGAGTAGTAAGGTGGAGTTCGCTTATCGGCTGCGCATGCACGGAGCTGGAGCTGAAGACGTGCCGTGCTGACGACCTGCGGGACGTGCATCCATGACCACGGCACGTGCAGTTCCGTCAACATTTGTTCCAGTGGTTTCAGGATGGAGGCCTTTCAGTTCCATCACTGCACCTCAGCTTCATGTCGTACACATGCAACCAGCCTGCCGCTTCCATGGCCACCATCTACCCGTCCAAGCCGTCTTTGCGGCAGCCCACCTACGGACTGCCAAGCGTCCAGAACGGGTCTAGGCATAGCTGATCGGGAGAACCGGCACTGCGTTGACAAGCGCGGTGCTGCGCAATGAACTATTGCAGGTGCGGTGGCGCCTCCAGCTTGCTTTGGAGGCACCTCACTCTATGCGTACAGGGCTGTGCAGCGACGAGCCTGGGCCCCTGATGACGACGCTCTCCATCATCGTCTTGCAGGGCCTCCTCAGCTGGTGCCCCGTCCCTCCCGAGTCAGTGCTCGAGGACCCAGCTTGCACAGTCCCTGGCCGTCCGAATTCAGCCTCGATTAATATTAGACTTTGCCTCCATGCCTCCCATGTTGCCTGTTGCATCATAGAAGCCCTCCTCCGGGGTCTGCCGCATACAAATTACAATTGGCGGCTGCCGCCTCCCCGTTTCGCTTCGTCCGTTGCTCTGTCGCCCCCTTCATCGTGAACCTCGTTGCGCGACTCACACCCACGGCCCCGCGACGAGCTGCTGAACCTCTCGCCCTGCCAGCAGCAGTAGCCTACCTAAGGTACCTTACTCAACGCTGCCGGCACTCCCGACTGCGCGCACCACCCAAATCAGCCACCATGCGTCTGTCTCTGTGCTCCATCTCGACGCTGGCCCTATCGTCCAGTGCCCTTGGCCAGGTGGTCCAATGGGACATTGCGAAGCGCGATGCCCTGCTGCCCCGGCTGCGCCGCCGCGGCGGCTCGAGCTTCGACAGCGCCATAAATAACGACATACAAAGAGGAGGATACTTCGCGGCCGTCAAGGTTGGAACTCCCGGCCAGGAGCTGTCCCTGCAGCTCGACACCGGCAGCAGCGATGTCTGGGTCCCGGCCGTAACTGCCGATATATGCCGTAACAAGAGCGCTGGCGGATGCCCGCTTGGAAGCTGTAAGGCGCCTCGATAGCTACCTAGCGAGGTAACGAGTTACTGACCGAGGGTCCGCAGTTGATTCTTCAAAGTCGAGCACGTTTGACGACTTCGGCAAAGGCCTCTTCGACATCTCGTACCAGGACAACAGCTCCTCCAAGGGCGACTACTTTAGCGACCGGTTTCAAATCGGCTCTGCGTCGCTCGACAACCTGACCATGGGCCTTGGCCTCGAGACGTCGGTCCCCTATGGCCTTATTGGCGTGGGATATGTTAACAACGAGGCATCCATCGGAACCACGCGCGAGACGTACCCGAACCTGCCCTTGGCTCTAGAGCAGGCGGGCTTAATCAAGACGGTTGCCTACAGCCTATGGCTGAACGACCTGAGCTCCAGCACTGGCAGCATCTTGTTCGGCGGCATTGATACCGAAAAGTATGTCGGCCAGCTAACGAAGCTCCCCATCCTACGCAACACTCGCATCAACAACTACACCGAGTTTGCCGTCTCCATGTACTCGCTCGGGGCTGCCAGCTCCAGTGGGAGCGACACCCTGACCTCGTCCGAATTTCCCATCCCAGTTGTGTTGGATTCCGGCACGTCGCTCAGCTACCTGCCCCAGGATCTGGTGACCCAGGTGTGGCAGGAAGTCGGAGCCGCCTGGGACTCCGATGCTCAGACGGCGGTGATACCATGCTCCTTTGCGAACCATGCCGGGCACTTCTCATTTGGCTTCACTGGCCCCAAAGGGCCGCGCATCAACGTCACCATGGACGAGCTGATCCTGTCGCTCACAGGCGGCCCCGCCCCCAAGTTCACTTCGGGTCCGTATCAGGGCAAGACGGTTTGCCAGTTTGGCATCCTGAACCAGACTGAGCCCCCGTACCTTCTGGGCGACACGTTTCTCCGCTCAGCATACGTCGTCTATGACCTGGTCAATAACGAGATTGGCATTGCCGCGACCGACTTCAACTCGACAAAGTCCAACGTGGTCGCCTTTGCCAGCGACGGCGCCGCCATCCCGTCCGCAACAGCCGTATCAGACCAAGGCAGCGGCACTCCTCCGCCCCAGGCCACCCAAACCGCACTGAGTGCCTCCAAGGGGCTCCAGACCGAGAGCGCTGCAGTCATCCAGAGCCCCCTGTCTGTGCCGGGACTGGTCACCATGGGTGCGGCAATGGCCTATCTGCTGATCGGGAGCTGATCCGAGAGTCACTGTTCGTGATGCATTGTTATTTGCACAAGTTCGCCGACGGCGTTCCTGGAGCCCGCGGGAGGTGTTTTGGACAAAGATACGGCGCACTGCTTGGTTACTTGTTCGTGGGACGGTGTAGGAGCGCAAAAGGGTTCTTTTGGGTAAGGGATGGTAGTATACGGCGGGGGCGGCAGAAATTTGATGGATTGATGCCTGCATTTCGAAGTACATTATATAAGTAGGTATATAGGCAGTCTAGAGGTCAGTAGATACCCTGAATACTTTGAGATTAAACCGGAAACGATTCTCGTCCGGCGGTCGAGCTGTGATATGTTGGTGATATGATCATATGATGTATACATCCAGCCGTCGACTTGAGCGGCGTTAATATGAGCCAATAAGAAGGGGCCTGCGGACGAATTGCTGGGTCTTCCAGTACCTTGCAGGTACCTACGGGTCTGCTAGCGGCGAAAAGTACAAGCGCGACTGCACGTGAGACCGCGACGGACCCGGGCCGGACCCCGAAAAAAAAGTTTCCGCTCCGGGGACACCTGCGAGTGCGATCTGGTACTCGATTTCAGGCCAAACACGCACCTTGCGCCAACACATCCAGCACACACGATGAGTGCGCTGGGGGCTGTCCGATGGCTCAACAGCCGTCTGCTGTTGGAGACACCGAGGCTGAGTCTGGGGGCCAGGGAATTCAAGGCCGCTGCCGCACCCCCCCTGAGCTGCCACTCTGCGCGGGCATTCAGCCAGACCTCGAGGCGTGCTGCGAGCGCCGCACAGGAAGCGTACGATATCCCTCAGTCAAACTTGTCGCCATGGGAGAGTGGCTAACCGTGTCGTCGCATCAGCCTGAAAAAGGCACAGGATGACGCTGCGAGCTTGACCCCCGAGTATGTCGCGGCCAACATGGCCCCCGAAGAGGCTGCCAGGCTCTCGAGAGTCCGGAACATTGGCATTGCGGTATGCAGAACCATGCACTGCGCTGCGCTTGCGATCCTAGGATATGCCCCTCGCTGACATGACATGGTACAGGCCCATATCGACAGCGGCAAGACGACGGCGACGGAACGAGTCCTGTTCTACACCGGTCGAATAAAGGCGATCCACGAGGTCAGGGGTAAAGATGCCGTCGGCGCCAAAATGGACTCCATGGAGCTTGAGCGGGAAAAGGGTATTACGATTCAATCTGCGGCCACGTTTTGCGACTGGAAAAAGACGGAAAATGGCAAGGAGGAAACCTACCACTTCAACTTGATTGATACGCCTGGTCACATTGACTTCACCATCGAGGTCGAGCGAGCCCTTCGAGTCCTGGACGGCGCCGTCATGATTCTCTGCGCCGTCAGCGGCGTGCAATCTCAGACAACCACGGTTGACCGCCAGATGAAGCGGTACAACGTCCCGCGAATCTCCTTCATCAACAAGATGGATCGCATGGGCGCCAATCCCTGGAAGGCCGTGGAACAGATCAACACCAAGCTCAAGATGCCAGCCGCTGCGATTCAGATCCCCATCGGAGCCGAAGACGAGTTCGAGGGCGTCGTCGACCTGATCGAGATGAAGGCCATGTACTTTGAGGGCCCTCGCGGAACCAAAGTCCGAGTTTCGGACCAAATCCCCGGCCCTCTGCAAGAGCTGGCCGCCGAGAAGCGTCAAGTCTTGATCGAAAAGCTGGCAGATGTCGACGACGAGATTGCCGAAATCTACCTCGACGAACAGGAGCCTACCAATGCGCAGATCAAGGCTGCTATCCGCCGGGCGACCACTGCTCGCATGTTCTCCCCTGTCCTGATGGGATCTGCCCTTGCCGACAAGGCGGTCCAGCCCATGCTCGACGCCGTTTGTGACTATCTCCCGAATCCCGCCCAGATTGAAAACATGGCCCTGGACAAGTCCAAGGGCGAGAAGCCGGTCAAGCTTGTGCCCTACAACTCGCTGCCGTTTGTCGGATTGGCGTTCAAGCTGGAAGAGAACAACTACGGACAACTCACGTATATCCGCGTCTATCAGGGAACACTCAGCAAGGGAACCTACCTGTACAACTCCAGGACCGACAAGAAGGTCAGAATCCCGCGCATCGTGCGCATGCACTCGAACGAAATGGAGGACGTCTCCGAAGTTGGCGCTGGCGAAATCTGCGCCGTCTTTGGTGTCGACTGTGCGTCAGGAGATACCTTCACTGATGGAGGACTGCCTTACACCATGTCGTCCATGTACGTCCCCGAAGCCGTCATGTCTCTGTCGATCCAACCGAAGCGCACTGGCGATGCGGACAGCTTCAGCAAGGCTATGAACCGATTCCAGCGCGAAGATCCCACCTTCCGAGTCCACGTGGACGCCGAGAGTGAGGAGACAATCATCTCGGGCATGGGAGAACTGCACTTGGAGGTCTACGTCGAGCGCCTGCGGCGAGAGTACAAGACTGAGTGCATCACGGGCCAGCCCCGCGTGGCCTACCGCGAGACGATTTCCCGACGCGCCGACTTTGATTATCTCCTGAAGCGACAGAGCGGTGGGCCTGGAGACTTTGCCCGGGTTGCCGGCTTCATCGAGCCCAATGACCAGCCCGAGGAGAACCATTATGAGAGTCAGGTTGTGGGCGGCCACATTCCCGACAAGTTCCTGACGGCTTGCTCCAAGGGATTCGACCTGGTTTGTGAAAAGGGACCCCTGCTTGGCCACCGGGTCATCGGTTCCAAGATGATCGTCAACGATGGTGCTACGCATGTCACGGATTCCTCGGATTATGCCTTCAACCTGGCTACGCAGATGGCGTTCCGCAAGGCTTTCCCCGATGCCGGCGGCCAGGTCCTGGAACCGCTGATGAAGACGACCATCACGGCGCCCAACGAATTCCAAGGCAACATCCTGATGCTCATGAACAAGCGCAACGCGACCATCCACGACACGGAAATCGGAAGCGAGGACTTTACCCTGATATGCGACTGCAGCCTGAACGCCATGTTCGGATTTAGCTCGCAGTTGCGCGCGGCAACCCAAGGAAAGGGCGAGTTTAGCATGGAGTTTAGCCACTATGCCCCGGCACCTCCCCATCTGCAGTAAGTTACCCTCCAGACACTCAGTGTCGGCTTATTTCTAACAGTGTCTCTAGGAAGGAGTTGGTCGCAAAGTACCAGGCCGAGCTTGAGGCGAAGAGAACCAAGTAGGCAAGTCGCAAGCGTTATGCGGACACAGACGGGGCGGCTGTGCGCAGAACATGGCGATGACAACCCCTCTCTTGTACGATACGGAGGTTTGACGATTTACACTTTGGGCTGTATCATATTGCGAGGCCGCTGCGGGTGGCCATTGCTTTCAAGATTTACAGGGGGGCAGATGCTAGACCAAAATCCGGGGCATCACGGCGATAGACTTTCTGGGTTAAGAAGTGAGAGCAAGATAGAAAAGGGGAACCTGTATGAACAAAGCAATTCACCGAATTTCTGTGGGATGAGAAGGGTTCAAAAATGAGTGCAGATACACCAAGCATCAAGTCTTGACACAATGATCTATAACTTCCGGAGGATGTCCTCGACAACCTGATCGGTGGTGGCAGAGCCTCCCAGATCTGGGCTCAGGAGCTTGCCCTCCTCGAGGTTGGCGTCGACGGCGGCGTAGATCTTGGCGGCAGCGGCGGGCTCGTCGAGGAACTCGAGCATGAGGGCAGCGCTCCGCAGGGTGGCAATGGGGTTGGCGATGCCCTTGCCCATGATGTCAGGCGCGCTGCCGTGGCAAGGCTCGCCAATGGCAAAGCCCTCGCCGACGTTGGCGCTGGGGACGAGGCCGAGGCTGCCAACGAGGGCGGCGGCGCCGTCGGAGAGGATGTCACCATACAGGTTGGGGGCGACGATGACGTCGTAGTCCTGGGGCTGGCGGAAGAGCTTGTAGACCATGGAGTCGACAATCTGCTCCTCAACCTTGATAGAGGCGTACTTGGGGTCGGAGAGGGCGCGCTTGGACGCCTCGCGGAAGAGGCCGTCGGTCTGGGAGAGGACGTTGGACTTGTGGGTGATGGTGACGAGCGGCCCCTTGTGAATGCTGGGGGAACCCGACTCGCGGATCTTCTGGCGGCGGAGGGCAATGTCGCCGGCCATGGCGGCGATGCGGAACGAGGCCTTTTCGGAGATGCGCTTGATGGCCTCGGCGACCTTGCCGTCGGGAGTGTCGTACGTCTTCTCCTGCTTGACGTAGAGGTCCTCGGTGTTCTCGCGGACGATGACCATGTCGATGGGCTTGGGGGCGCTCAGGACGGTCTTGACGGGGCGGACATTGGCGTAGAGGTCGAGGCGCTTGCGGAGGGCGACGATGGGCGACGAGTAGCCCTTGACGGCGTGCGTCGGGGAGCTGACGGCACCGAACAGGGCGCCATCGCACTCGTTGCGCAGGACGTCGACGGTGGCATCGGGGAGGGCGGAGCCCGTCTGCTCAAAGGCCTCGAAGCCGGCCTTGAGGTTGACAAAGTCGAACTTGAGGTTGAGGGACGCGGGCAGGGCCTCGAGGAGGCGGCGGCCGGCGGGGATGACTTCCTTGCCGATGCCGTCACCGGGGATGAGGCCTGGGCGAGACGGGGAGATCAGGTCAGCACGGCGGCGCAGCGAAATGACGGGGTGGGCAGTCAATCGTCTTGTTACCGATTCTCAGGGTGCGGACCGACATGGTAGGCACTCAATTGGCGTGGGAGATGCTCGATCAGCTGGGTGCAAGAGGTGTTTTGCGGTGATTATCTCGACGTTGTTGACGATGGGACGGGACTTTTTTCTGGGCCGACGACCGGAGACGGGTGGGGCCCCACATGCGGTGCGCTCGTTGGAGCTCCGAGGCGCCGAGCAGCCAGCCGACGGGCCCAGCCCAGCCCAGGGCACCTCATCGTTTGTATGTACGAGTATCCGTACGGAGTAACGTACGGAGTACGGACTACTCCGTACTGAATCAGGGGCTCACAGCGGCGTCCCCAGACACTAGCTGCAGCATGGGAACAATGGAATGGAACGCTTCGGCACCGCTAATGCAAAGTACCTTGAACGTGCATCGCGGTGCTTGTTTCGTGCATAACGAGGGCTGGAACCTGACTCTCAGTCCTTGGCTCCTCTACGAGGCACGAACAACTTGCAAGTAATACTCCGTACGTCCGTACTTCCTACCTAGGTACATATGACAGATCGTGGCCCGCGCTACGGTAGCTTGGGTTTGCCCTGACATACCCTGCATGCTTTGTTCGTACATAAGTAATCTGCCACATCACCCCATGTTTGGTTGGTTGCCGTGGCCGCAGGTGGATGCCAACTGGCAACGGGAGCGACATTGAACGGATGACGCTTTATTATTAGGCTCTCGGGACGGGACCTGACGGCAACGTGAAGGTACCCGGACGGTACGCGCGCAAACGAGCTGGAGGCTCCTGGAGGTAATTGGGCTCGCTGCCTGAGCCCCGAGGTGAGATGGCCTTGGCTCCACCAGCCGCTCATGACACAGAAGCAGAAGCCCCTGATTTCCCGCGTCGTGCCGCGCCTGGACTGTGGGGGTAAAAGTACATCGCGGTACCTGGAACTTGGGGACACAGGCACAGGCCCAGGCACCTCGTCGAGCTCCATCCGCCCCCGACCGCGACTCGTTCCATTTGCCCTTGGCCTTGTTGACCACGCCTCCCTTAATTGCTTCTTCCTCGCCTCTCCCAGCCAGCTCAGCCGCTCGCTATGTGCATGTTGCATTGCATTCCGCATCTATGACCCGTGCACCGCCGTCCTTCGTTCTGCTAGACTCCAGGGACACCCGCGTCGCATCTTCGCCCGCGGCGACATCACCATGAGCCAGGTTAAGAACCTGAGAGCCATGTTCGAGAACAAAGGGGACACGAGCCCGCCAGACCGAGGAAGATCACCTGGTGTCTCAACCTCGATGTCGAACCCCGCAGGTAGGTACGAGTAGGCACTCCAATGCCTTGCATCCTCCTCCCTCCCCTCCCCTATCTCGCCTCCTCATCCGCGATGCCTTGTGTGAAGCTGCCGCGCTCCCCTTCTCCGCCACCAGCGCCGCCAAACCGCCTCCTGCCCTTTGGTACTTGATAGATACCAGAGAGTAGTCGCAAGCCAGACGGACGGTGCGCGACGGAGGACGCGAGGCCGAATTCTATGCGGCATTGGCTGCGGTGCTAACGAGAACCTTACTCTCAGGCACCAACGGCTCCGGATCCCCTAGACCACTCTCCAAGGTTCGCACAAACTTTGTTGCCATTGAGAAAGACGGCCGTATGGGCCTCAGACGAGACCACAGCGGAGAGTCAAGTCTGTCCAGACGTCGTTTGAGCATCGAAACCGACGCCGAATCTACATCCACGTTCCCAGACCGGCCCGCCATGGCATCCTCCGACGACCTCACCAAGCCTATGCGCAAGCTGTTCGTCAGCGAGCCGATCCCCGAGTCCCCCCGCCAGCCTCTCGACGCGAACCACTTCTTCCAAGACGCTGGGGCTGTTTCTGACAAGCCGAGGACCGACCCAGACAAGAGGCTAGGCGAGGAGCAGCCCGCCGCTGCCCTTACACCGGCCGACCCGACCACAAAGACCTCTTCGGAAGGCGCCGTGGCCAAGGAGATGACGCCTGTGTCGTCTAACGGAGGACGCAAGAGAGACAAGAACCAGGCCAACGCCTCTGCTGCACAACCGAGGACGACGGCGACAGTGCCTAAGAAGAGTACCAATGCTGCAAAGCCAACAGCGAAGGCGATCACGAAGGCGCCTTCAGCGAGTAAATCGTCTACCGAAGCACTAAAGAGGGCTGATGCGAAGTCGACCGCAAAGGCATTCGAGAAGCCGGGCCTCAAACGGGAGACGGTCGCCGCCACAACCAAGCCAGCGACTTCCGCAGCCAAATCGAAGCCAATGACCTCGACCACGGCAAATAAACCCCAACCTCTCAAGATAGCAGGCCACAGTGACACTGGGTTTGTCAAGCCGAAACCAAAGTCTCCCACCAAGCCTGTGAATCTTCCTTCCTCGCTCATGGCACCAACTGCCTCGTCCGTGTCCAAGGGCAGCGCTCCGAGACAGTCTTTGTCCAGGCAGTCTGGAAGCCTGCAGAACCCAAGCGCCCCCGCACACAGCTCTACCCGGGCGAGTTTGTCCACCACTTCAACCTCGGCTCAATACATCAAGCGGCAGGGGTCTGCAATCGGTCGACCCAGGCCCAGTGTTGGCCCTCCGCCTAGCAAGGCATCACAACCAGAAGCCAGCGCCGGAAAGCGACAGAGCCACGTGGATGAGGGCTTCCTGGCAAGGATGATGAGGCCAACGCAGTCTTCGTCGTCCAAGACAGCGGACAAGAACACATTGACCCCTCCCAAGAAGACAGCTCCGCGGCCGTCAACATCAGCGACTGATCATAGCTTGCGGCAAGAAACGAGTGCTCGAAAGCCGGCAGGGCCTAAGAACTTGGCAGCCACGAAGCCTCGGGCACCAAGTTCGCAAGAACTCGAGGCTGCACGGACTCCTGAGAATATTCCGCATGAGACAGTCAACACTAAGACCACAGAGTCGGCCGCCTGTTCTATCCAGGGCTCTGCTGAGGTCCCGACGACCGTGGTACCACACAACCCGGAGCCCACTCCTGAGCCGGAACCGGCAGACGCCATTGTCCCTGAGACGGCCCAGGTTGCAACAGCCGCGGAGGTGGCTGCCGTCGCGCACGAAGCCGACTTGGTTCAGACGCCGGTCGAGGACGCGGACCCTGAGACTGCACGCGTGGAGACAGCTGAGGACGCCGTCGCTCTCGCCCAGGAGACAGACCTGGTCCAAACACCCGCAAAGCCAGACATCGCCACGCCTCACCTTGATCCCACCCTGACCGACGAGCCCGCTCCTGAGGCTGATCACACGGAAGTGGCCGAGGGAGAAAAAGAAGTGTCTCATGAAGACATTAGTCACAGCCATGCGTCTCGGGAAGAGCCAGCTTTGGAATTCAATATACCCGAGCCAGCAAAGAACACTGAGAGCGATATAGGCGATGCCGCGCACGAGGTTGCAGAGAAGCCTCTTGCAGAATCCGCCAATGCTGCATCAGAAAGCGTGCCGGCAGTTTCGGTCGAAGACGGTGAGGACGAGTCTGTTCTTGTGCATGACGCTGCGACAGACATTGCAGCAATGCACGGAGCTGAAGGCTCAGATCACCGTCCTCTCAGCGAGTCAGAGCAACAAGTCAAGGGAGCTGGAGACGAGCTGGCTGCGCAATAGCCATTACTCGCAATGGTCCAGGCGAACAGGCAACTTGGTATTTCTTGCAGGACGACGGCAGTTTGTGTAAGACAAGGTGTTAAAGCATAGAATTTATAATTGTCCAAGGCTGTGGTGGAGGGTTTTGCACTTTTTGTTTTATTGGCGCAATCTAGTCCAGGAGTATGTAGCTTCACCCAAGATACCTAGGATACGTGATATAGCATTGGTAAAACGTGAAAATTGAGTGCAATATATATTGTGTGATGGTGGTAGGTCGGTTGGCCGAAGTCTGCCCAACCCTCCTCTCAGACAGGTTCGCTGCCCTCCCTCCATGCACCTCTCCTGATACCCAATGCCCGCGCCGGGGCCTCTCTTTCTAGTCGTACAGCAAGTTCCAAGGTATTGTTATTGTGACATGATTATATCGTGGTGGGTTTGTACATCTACACTCCTCCGCAACATGTGGCCCTGTTGCTCATGACACTCGGCAGATGAGCACGCCTCCCACTTTTCGCGCCAGAGCCTCTCTCGCCTCGAGGACTCCCCGCGACGTGGCCACGAACATGCACTCGCCCAAGTTCAGCCCGGGGACGACGCCGCCCTTGAGCTTGGCCGGGAAGCCCCTCGTCAGCCTGGCGAGCTCCTGGACGTCGGCCGTCATGAGGCGCGAGGGCTTGCTGATGACGTGGGCCTTGGAAAGGACGGGCTTGCCGTCCCAGTACTTCATGCCGAGCCATATGCGCATCTGGGCGACGTTTGCGCTCGTGACGACCTCGGGGGCCTCGGCGACCATCTGCTCCATGGTGGGCGGATGCGGGCCGGCGCGGTAGACGGCGGAGAAGAAGCCGGAGCGGTGCATGGCGAGGGCGAGGTGGAGGTTGTACTTTGAGTTTTGTATCGACGTGATGCCCAGACGCGCCTTGGCGGCGTTTTGCAGGTGGGAGCACATGTGTGCGATGTTGAGGATGGACGGCATGATGGGCGAGGTGTGGACGGGGAGGCACGTCGAGGGGGGTTCGGCGAGGGGGTAGATGGGTTGATCGGGATTCGGGCCCGGAGGTAGGAAAGGCGAGAGTCAAGCACGGCTCGATGTTCCTTCGTGAGGGCGACTCGCTCGAACGGACTGTAGTTACGCGGAACATTAGTATAGGTGGTTGGAGGTCAAAGTCGCCGCGGCACACTCACACTTCTGCGAGCCACCTGTGTGCAACGGCTCGTCTCTTGGCGTAGCGATTGACTTCCCGTTCGCCTAGACGACGACCTTGAACCCTCAGCTTCGCCCAATTGCAGGCGGAACAAGGATGATCATGGAGATGTCGAGGGCGTCTGGCAGCTTGGGTGTCGCGTGGGCAACGGTCGCAGACGGCCAAAATTTCAGAGCAGGGGAGTGTGACTAAGCAGCTACGACGGCTATCACTTGATTCAGTACTAACAATTTCGCGGGCGCTGGGGTTGTCTGCATAAAGGGTCCTTGTCGAAAAATGAACAAGAGATGCTCAATGATACGGAACACATTTCTAATTTTCTTTACTCGAGATCTATTCTGTATTTTCTATATGCCAGTCCTGTCTTATCTCGCGCATTTGTGCCGCACCTCCAGGAGGCTGGTCACGTGTGGTCATGCCCAACTTGAATGCTTCGATCTGTACTGCTAAACATCCTATTTCACACACACTATTTCTCTCCTGCACTGTAATTGGGGTATATGCGTCGGCTAATCTTCCAAGGCCGCAATCAGTGATCCTTGCGCCCAGAGTCGTCCTAGCGGAGTTGGAGTTGTGAGTAGGTAGTATACATTCGGCCCCCGTCCATCCGCCTGCGCCGCTCAGCTCGAAGAGGCAGTGTTAAAAGCCAAAGAGACCAAGGAGGGAGGAAAGTATGGATCTACGGTGCTTGTAGGTCAGAATGATGGCAGTGAGGGCAAAGGGACTGGCCAGCAACCCCACGACACTCCGCATCAGCACCGCCCCCTGGTGGTCGCTCTTCCGCACAACGGCAGCGTAGCCCTCGTTGCTGAAGCTGACCCTCGAGTACTTCGTGTGCCAGCCAAAATTGGGGAAGTTGACGCTCATAAACTCCTCGAGGAACTTGCGGAGCCGGTACCGCTTGGAGAGGACAGACGACCGCATCTCGACGTAGTTTTGCAGCGCCAGGGCGTTGATGGCATGGGCGTCGGGTTCCCGCACCACCGAGTACTCCGCCAGCGCCTGTGATCTCTGGAGAGGGGACATGGTGGCGGACCCGAGGCCCCCGTTGGGATCGTTTTCGCACACCTCGGCGTGCTTGTCGAGAATCGAAAAGAGGATGCGCACGTCTTCCATGCCTGCGTTCATGCCTTGGCCGTAGAACGGCACCATGGCGTGTGCGGCATCGCCGACGATGACGCCGGACGAGCCGTGGTGGTAGGGCCGGCACTTGAGGCTGATTAGGGGGAGGTGAGGGTTCTCCTTGAACGACGAGATGAGGCTCTCGCTGGGAATCAAGTCCGTGACGCCGGGGAAGTGCTGGTCAAAGAAGGCGGGCAAACTAGACGGGTCGCTCTCCAGTTCGGAGATTTGCTTGCTGGGGAGAAACAGGGTGCACGTAAAGGATCCATCCTCGCTGGGAATGGCAATGAACATGAAATCCTTGCCCGGCCAAATGTGCAAGTGGTTCGGCGATATCTGGAACTTGGCCCAAGGGCCGTCCTTGGGCCCAGTTTCTCTCGCGCCGAGCTGGAACTCACACCAGATTGTGTCGATGTACTCTTGCTGGTAATCCATCCGGGAAAACTTCATCAAGTGATAGCGCACGGCTGAATGCGCGCCGTCTGCGCCAATCATGAGGTCGAAGGTGATTTCAATCTCCCTGGGGCGGCCATTCCCATTCAGGGAGGCGTCCCGGTCCCGGGCCTCGAACCAGGCGCGACACGTCCGGAAGTCGGCGCCGGTGAGTTTGTGGTTGAAAAACAGCTTGACATTGGGCATTGAGTCAAGGATGTCGAGGAGGCGCGAGTTGAGATCTGAACGGTCAATCGCGTATATTGCCTGGTTTACGCGATACGGTCAGCGAGGGTCTGCCATGGCAAGTTGGAGCGAAACTTCGTACTCGACCCTTTGCATCGTAGTCCTGAGAGTGCTCGTACAAAGCGCCCATGGGCCCCTTGCCGTGAATCATGCGGCCACGCATGGGGATTGTGCCGTCCATGACCGTCTCTAGAAGAGTTGGGTAGCCGGCAAGTCGCATGGCATTTATGCCGCGCTCAGACACGGCCAGGTTGATGGACTTTGTGAAGTTGAGCGGTATGGTGCCCGGGTTCCGCAGGTCTGGAGCCCATTGTCAGTATTGAGTTTCTCGTGAGTCGTTGGGGGCTCTCGGGAACAAGAGTGTGTTGTGTCTCAAGCAGTCACACAGCAAAGTTTGCGCACGGCGCGCAAATTGTCGAGACAAGCAAAGCAACCGCATGTTCGCCTCGGGCCAAACTCGCAAGCACATGTCGCGAGGCAGGCGCCAGCAAAAAGAAAAGAAAAAGTCAGCTGCAACTTACCTGGCCGTAGCTCATAGACCTCGACCTGGTGGCCTCGGCGAGCTGCATACAGGGCGGCCAACGAGCCGACGGGGCCGGCACCGACAATGACTGTCTTTTGTGGCGACTCCATGACGTGCTGGGCCACCTGCGACAGGCTGGATGAGAGGAATCGTTTTCGTTCTGTTACTAGCTCAAGGGTGCTGGCGTGTGAAAGAGGAAGGGAAGAGGTCCGTCTCCGTGAGGAAGAAGAGGCAAATCGAGGGCATGGTTGACCCGAGGAACGGGCAAAGGGCGGGAGAGTCACACGAGCCGAGTTTATTTATCCATCATAGGGCGCAGCGCTGATAGGACCATGGGCTATAGGTGCTAATACGTATTAAAGTTGCTCATACAACACTTGTCGACCTTGCGCCATCGGTCGCATCTCCTTTGGAGGCGACCCGGTTAATTGTCTTGTCTTGGCCTGTCTGGTCTTGCAGGGCTTCCAGCTTCCGCGTCGCAGCGGGCTGCAGTGGTCCATAGGTACGTAGGTACTTCGGAGCAGTGGTGGTGCAGAGCGCCCGGGCCGCTGCAGGTCTATGGCTCTCCCCATGCCGTCCGGTCGAGTCCCTGAATCATCATTCATTGAAGAGGAAGCCTCCACCTCATGCAAAAAAAAAAACCCCCCCGAGAGTTAACGGCACGTTAGGGGAGCCCCACCAGAGGACGCCCTTGCTGTTTTCAGCGTTTGCGATCTGAGCATCCAACCCAACCACCACCCGCTTCCAAGTTCCAACACCTCAGCCTCCCGTGATCCAAGCTGTTCCTCGCTCCCTCATCCGTGTGTCCTCCACTGCCAGTACAAAGTACGAGTATTCGTACACGGGCCAGCACAGCCAGCACAGCCAGCACAGCCAGCACTCGCCAGCCATGACCTCCGAGCCGCCTGCAAAGAAGAAGTGCCTGGGGGTGGACTGCGACAACGATGCTGGGTCGCTGCAGTGCCCGACCTGCCTCAAGCTCGGCGTCAAGGACAGCTTCTTCTGCTCCCAGGAATGCTTCAAGAAGAGCTGGGTATGGACTCGCCCGGTTCCTTGCTTCGCATACCGCCACCGCTGCCACTGCTATTTTCCCGCCATATGCTGACCGTACCGTCTATAGGGCACCCACAAGAGCATGCACAAGACGCAAAGTAATATCCTCCACCACATCATACCGCCGAAAGCAATCTCACCAGATCCAGCTACCGGATACTATAATCCCTTCCCGAGCTTCCCCTTTGCCGGCCCGCTGCGACCCGTCTACCCCCTCTCGGAGCACCGCACCTTGCCCAAGACGATCCCCCACCCCGTGTGGTGGCAGGACGGCAACCCGAGATACAGCCGCTCCCTGACGAACCGGAACAAGATTGAGATTCTCGATGCCGAGGGCCAGAAGGCCATGCGCAAGAGCTGTCGCCTCGCCCGAGAGGTCCTCGACATCGCCGCCGCCGCCGCCAAGCCTGGTGTCTCCACGGATTACATCGACGAGATCGTCCACAAGGCCTGCATAGAGAGGAATGTGAGTAACCCGCATATCCTGTGCCCTTGGTGAAGGCATACGGAGAGTACGCCGGCGAGAGAGCGCTAGCGCGCGTGTATATGTATGCGGTGACGTGGGGTGACGGAGTGGCAGAGTGTACACGACAAAGGGGAGAGAGTGTGTGACAGACGAGAGGAGAGAGAGAGAGAGAGAAACAAGAAAGAGGAGCGCAGGCCGGAAAGAGGGAGACGCTGACACCAACTCCCAGTCGTACCCGTCGCCCCTTAACTACAACCACTTCCCCAAGTCTTGCTGCACATCGGTCAACGAGGTCATCTGCCACGGAATCCCCGACCAGCGCCTCCTCCTCGACGGCGACATCCTCAACATCGACATCTCCATCTATCACGAGGGATTCCACGCAGATCTCAACGAGACGTACTACATTGGCGACAAGGCCAAGGCCGATCCGGAGAATGTGCGCGTCGTCGAGGCCGCCCGCGAGTGCCTCGAGGAGGCAATCAAGTCGGTCAAGCCGGGCGTGCTGATACGCGAGTTTGGCAACATTATCGAGAAGGTCGCCAAGAAGAAGGACTGCAGCGTCATCCGGACGTACTGCGGGCATGGAATCAACAAGCTCTTCCACTGCGCCCCCAACGTGCCGCACTACGCCAAGAACAAAGCCGTCGGCGAGTGCAAGCCTGGCATGACTTTCACCATCGAGCCTATGATTGCGTTGGGCAAGTACAGGGACATTACTTGGCCGGACAACTGGACCAGCACTACAATCGACGGCAAGCGCACGGCTCAGTTTGGTGAGATGGCCCCTGCAACAGCACTCACTCTTCGATGGCAAGTGTCCTGTGCTAACAAGCTGGGCAGAGCATACTCTTCTCGTGACCGAAGATGGCGTGGAGATTCTCACGGCAAGGCAGGAAAACTCCCCTGGCGGCCCCGTAGCAATGCCGGGCAGCGAGACGGCCAACGGAGAAGCAGCCGTCACGGCGACTACATGATGATTGTGGGTTTGGGGCGGGATGGCCAGGTCTATGTATGTAGGAAGTGACGCATTCCCTCGTCGTCAAGCAAATCATATGTACGTTGGTATGTGGGTAGACGGGGAGAGCAGCGTGTGGCCCTCCTGTCATGGTGCGCTCGAGTATCCGTCAAGAAGCTTATAACGAGTAGCCCTTCATCTGAAAAAGCAGCCCCGATATGCATGTTGATAAGGCTACAAGGGACTACTGATAGTTGACATCATTGGCTCAATGGCTGTCAAGGAGAGACCACGTGGAACAATGCCAACAAGGGTCGACGGAGAGGCCACGTTGTGCAGGAGAAGACAACAGCATGCACGGAAAGCTTCCCACGGCCATCATAATGTTGGAGGCATCACATGGCAACCCAAGGCACTCGGCGGGGTACGAATCCATGTTTGTGGCACCTGCAGGCGGTCGAGGTCGTTGAAATTTTAGTGGGGTCGAGTCGCTGTTGGCCTGGACGGGTGGTTGGAGCTGGAGGACAGAGCCCCCTGGCCCTGTTCTCTTCAGTGGTGGCGAACCCTGCTGGGCCACTGATAGGCCCCGAACGTCCAGCCCGACGGCTGCAAATTCCGACCGCGGTGGAATGGATGGGCACGGGCCACGGCTAAAAAAAACTGGAATCCACCGAAGCCCGCCAGCGCAGGCAGGCCCGGCGACGACGAGAGTGGGAGCTTGGGGTCTTCCATCATCGCCGCTAAAATCAAGCAGAGCACCACCACACCAGCACCTTGGAGACAGTCCCACGCCGTCCACAACAAATCTCGCACTGCTCCTCCTCACCACCAACATCCCAGCCTGCCAGCCTGCCTGCCTCTCAACCGCAACCGCTCGCCCTGACGCAAACGCGCATCTCGTCCTCGCCCTGCAGCACAGCGCAGCGCTCGACTCGCCGCCCCCTCGCCTGACCGACGCGCTCCGGCTCCCTCGCCTCGACCCGACGCCTCCCTCGTCTCTGTTGTGCGCCGCATCCAGAGCTTGTGATAGAGCTTCTTCACAGCTCCCTGCAGCGACGCCTCCTGCCCTCCCACCCTCGCAAACCACTTGACTGTCGTTGGCGACAGCCCGAAAGCACGTCATGATGTCCGGCGAAGCATGGCTCTTCCTGTTGGCGGTGTTGATCAACGCCGTCAACCTGTTCCTGCAGGTCTTCTTCACCATCATGTACAGCGACTTGGAATGGTACGCCCGCCGCAACCCGTCCCCGTCCCCTCCTCTGCCTGTGTCCCTGTCCAGCCGACGCGCGCAGTCGCCAGAGCTCGCACAGGGCCTACCATGGCCGCTGCTCAAATACAGTTGCTCAGCTTGTGCTAACCGATACTCGCAGTGACTACATCAACCCCATCGAACTCTGCAACCGCCTCAACGCCTACATCATTCCCGAGGCGGCCGTACACGGCTTCTTGACCTTCCTGTTTCTCATCAACGGCTACTGGCTTGCCCTCGTCCTCAACCTGCCTCTTCTCGCCTGGAACGCCAAGAAGTGAGTCTCCCTGCCCCCTGTGCTTGACATCCAAGTTCCCTTCTAACCTGCTGCCAGGATCGTCGACAACACTCACTTGTTGGACGCCACCGAAATCTTCCGAAAGCTCAATGTCCACAAAAAGGTGCGCCCCGCAATCCCTCCCCGACTGTTCCGTCTCTAATGGCCATGCAGGAGTCGTTCGCCAAGCTCGCCTTCCACCTGATCATGTTCTTCTTCTATCTCTACAGCATGATCGTTGCCCTCATCCGGGACGAGTCTTCCTAGACGATCCACTCGGTCGGTGACCAGTCCCATGGACGACACCCAACACCACTGACGGGACATACCCCGTGCGGCATTCGCTCAATGTTATATCATCTGGCCCTGCCAGTGAACAAATTTGCTTGAGGATGGAAAGGCGGTTGCGCAGGGGGGAGTCTTTGTTTCAGTATATGACGAGTAGATGGTGAGACGGATCGGGCATGGCTTTGAAGAGATGGGCTTGGGCAACGCCCTCAGGCACGACACCTGGCGGCACCGCTCCCTGGCGTTTTTTGGGGCTTGACGTAGAGCGACTTCTCTCTGTGAGGCTATCTCGCCGCATCATTGCACGACACTGTCGCTGTTTTACTGGGAGGTTGTCTAGCCGACATAACCTGAGTACCTAATATGAATCCTAAATGATGTAAAACACCACCAAATGGACGTTTTGTAGCTGTACAAGCTCAGTGGGCATGTGAAAGGTGGCATCGGCCACCGACTCCCACCACAGAAGCTAGGTATACCAGCAGTGTCACGTGACTGCAACTTGGATGTACATATTTCCAGCCTTGCACCACCAACCTGCGCTTTCTTGCCGCAACACATCGTCATAATCCCCCTCCCTTCTGCCTGATTACCCAGAACCCTCTCGTCAAAGGACCGCCGCCGGTTTTTGTTCGGTTGGCCTCTTCGTGCTTGTTTCTGCGACACCAGGCCTCCACAGACCCTCGTCCCTTCGACCCCGGCACCCAGCTCGTTCGCGACGCAAAAGATCGAAGCAGGCGCCTCCGACGCGCTTTACGACCGTTTGAAATGGCAGACTTTGGCGAATACCCGCCGAATATGGCGCCACAGGACGCTTTAGTGGTGCGACAACAAGCAGAGCCAGACCACGCCGTGGTGCCATATTCCGCCGAAAACTTGTCCAGACCCAACTTCGGCCCTTCCAATCCGTTCAAGGACGAGTCAAATACCCAGAAGCGCAAAAATGTCCTGACCGGCCACGCTGAAGAGACGTTCGTGAGTGAGCATACATTTCGAAGCAAGCACAGGGCGGTGGAGAGGAGGGGTGGACCTGAGCGAGAGTATCAGGGCGCCGCAGCGTTGAAAAAGGAGGCAGCGAGGATACGAGCAAGAAGGGAGGACAAAGGCGATGCTACCATCGCTGAGGGCCCAGGTTCCTACGTTGGCCCTTGGGCCAAGTACTCGAGGAACGAGTACGAGGTTGTTGGAGAGGACGAAGAGCTGGCCAGTGACGAGGAATACGAAGTTGTCGAGGAGGATGAAGACGTCGTGGAGAGCGGCACCGTGGTTCAAGCACCAGTCGCAGCCATCGCGCGGCGGAAAGAGGTCGAGGCAATGGGCGACGAGACGACGACATTCCACGGTTCGGAAGAGCACGACTACCAGGGCCGGACCTACATGCACGTTCCGCAAGACCTCGATGTCGACTTGCGCAAGGATGCTGGGAGCTTCACAAACTACATCCCGAAGAAGCAGATTCACGCCTGGAAAGACCATTCCAAGGCTGTTACGGCGCTGCGCTTCCTCCCCGGCTCGGGGCATCTGCTCCTGTCGGCCAGTGCTGATACGACTGTCAAGATCCGGGATGTCTATCACGAAAGGGAACTTCTGCGGACGTACTCTGGACACTCCAAGGCACTTTCGGATATCTGCTTCAACAACACGGGCACACAATTCCTGTCGTCTTCGTACGATAGGATGATGAAACTGTGGGACACCGAAACCGGCGTCTGCATCAGCAAGTTCACGACGGGAAAGACGCCGCACGTCATCAAGTTTAACCCGGATCCAGAGCACTCCAACGAGTTCCTGGCTGG
Organism: Tolypocladium sp. Sup5 PDA-1; assembly: GCA_000750105.3. Classification (NCBI taxonomy): domain Eukaryota; kingdom Fungi; phylum Ascomycota; class Sordariomycetes; order Hypocreales; family Ophiocordycipitaceae; genus Tolypocladium; species Tolypocladium sp. Sup5 PDA-1. The sequence goes on from JPHH03000064.1 coordinate 128,648, forward strand.
CATGTCGGACAAGAAGATTGTCCAGTTCGATACCCGGACACCCAACGAGATTGTTCAGGAGTATGATCACCACCTCGCAGCCATCAACACCATCACGTTTGTGGACCAGAACCGCCGCTTCATGACCACGTCCGACGACAAGTCGCTCCGTGCATGGGACTACAACATCCCCGTCCCCATCAAGTACATTGCCGAGCCCGACATGTATCCCATGACCAACGCAGCGGCTCACCCCAGCGGCAAGTACGTGGCATACCAGAGCTCGGACAACCAAATATTGGTCTACGGCGCAAATGACAAGTTCCGGCAAAACCGAAAAAAGAGCTACCGCGGGCACAACAACGCCGGCCTGGGCATCGAGCTCGACTGCAGCCCCGACGGCCAGTTCCTAGCCTCGGGAGACTCGGCCGGCTACGTGTGTTTCTGGGACTGGAAGACGTGCAAGATGTACCACAAGCTGAAGGCAGGGAGCCAGGCCGTGACGTGCGTCAAGTGGCATCCGCAAGAGACGAGCAAGGTGGCCACGGCAGGTTTGGACGGAGAGATTCACTACTGGGATTAGCACCAACGGGTCGGTCTTTGGCACAGGATGGATGCATGGCGCGGCGTTGTGATGATTGGGAACTACATGAATATACCATTATGCTGCGGCGGGAGCTGTATCTGTTCATCGAGTCTGTGTTGTGACGCCCTGCCGGCCACGGCTCACGTGAGACAGATGCATGTACAACTTGCTGCAATTTATCTTGCTGCTATGAACTTTAGAAGAATTGAGGGACCTGTATGGCCTTGTCATTGTCATCATGGTGGTATTTCCCGAGTTCTAATTCCCTGTTCTGGCCTGCAATGCTCCTCTTGGGGTATCTGAATAAAGGCCCGCCCGGTGAAGGGCGGGCATAACGTCTTGAAAGGCAAGAAATGCTAAAGACGGCCAGCTATGCCGAGCGCAATTCAAGGGACAGGCTTGGCTACCATGAGCTCAATGAGAGAGTGCGCAATCTCAGCAGCTGCAAAGGTAGTGGTCTCGCCGGCCGTGTCGTAGATCGGGGACACCTCGACGACGTCGCCGCCAACGACATTGAGCCCTTCGAGCCCGCCGAGAATAGCCAGGAGCTCGCGCGTGGACCAGCCGCCGGGCTCCGGAGTGCCGGTTGCTAGATTCGGGTTAGAGGTCATGGGAAGCAAGGCAAGGGTGTCAAAAGGGGCTACGAACCGGGAGCAAACGCTGGGTCCAGGACATCGATGTCGACGCTGATGTAGACCTTTGTGTCGCGGACGCGGTGGCGGATCTTCTGGATGACGGCCTGGATGCCCAACTTGTCCACGTCGGGGGCGGTGATGGTGTCAAAGCCGCAGCGCCTATCGTTTCTCATGTCCTCCTTGCGCCTGTTGACCGGGGCGCGGATGCCGGCATGGATCGACGAGTTGAGAATCAGGTTCTGTAGTGCATAATTAGCATGCGCTGTGGTGGCTGCTGTGTAACATAACTGGTAAGGGGCTCGACAACTCACCTCTTCATGGGCAATGTGCAAGAATGTGCCGTGATTCAGCCCGCTGGGTCTCCTGTCAGCTAGCCGAACCCAAGTAGTGAGATGTAAGAGGCGCTCGCTCACGCATATTCCGAGATGCCTCCGCCCAGCACAGCGGGATCCCAGGTATCTGCCGAGCGTAACCAGTCAGTTGGCTATTAGTAACGGACAATAGAGCATCGCGGCAACTCACCAATGTGACTGTCAAAGTGAATGACGGACACCTGCCCCCATCGGCGGTACGTGGAGCGCAGGGCAGACAGGGTCGTGGTGTGGTCGCCGCCCAGCGTCACGATCCGGGGAATCTTGGATCGATCGGGGTGGGCAGCGGGCCGTCCAGAGACGAGTCTGTGGGCGAGATCCAGCGTCTTCAGGGCGGCTCGGTTGTCGAGCCAGGGCATGGGTGCGTCGCCGCAGTCGACGACGGTGGCCCAATCATTGAGAGGGTTGCGGCCTGTGAGGATGCGTGAGGATGCTGGGCGATATGCAGAATGACGGAGGGGAGACCTCACCAGTGAAGACGCTGTAGCCGTAGAACTTGCGCTGGCTGGCCGTTCTGATGCCAGAGGGGCCGTATCGGGCACCGGGGCGCGCAGTAACGGTCTTATGAGCGTGTTAGCGGGCAAGTGTCACATACGGGGATGCAATAATAGTAGCAGTATTATTGCGTCATGCCGTCTCCGAGACGGGGATGGGGATGGGGACGGGGACGGGGACGGGGACGGGGACGGGGACAGGGACGGAGACGGAATCGGGATTGGGAGGCTACGGACGGTGTCATGCGGGGCGCCGAGAATGGCAATGTCATATCTGCCGAGCTCGGCATCGTCCTTGGTAAAGCAGTCCGCATACGGCAGCTTGGCAAACGTGTTTAGGCCGGCAAACTGAAAGGGCAGGGTAGCCGCTTCGTCGTCGTCCTTGCCGTTGTCCTTGTCGTCCTTGACCCAGAAGCGGAGCTGCTCCGGAGCAGCCAGACCCTGGGCATAGTTGACGCCGGCGTGGTGGCCGTGGCCCGAGACGGAGACGGGGAGACCCGCGTGGAGGAGGACCCCCAGCAGCGACGACAGCAAGACGCGGCGCTGCATGTTTGCGATGGTCTTTGCAAGTTGCCCAAGGATGAAGGAATCCACTCTCCAAGGCACTCGCATCGCAAAGAAGCCCCCGGGCCACGGGCACCTGGGCAGTCGACTCCTTATCATCGTTGGCTTCCCTGGCCAATCGAGACGCTGCGCCGCCGCGCGCTCCTCGGGGCCCGGGCCAGCACCTGCCCCCTCTCTCCGATAAGTGACCTTCCCTCTAGTGACCACATTCGGACCCTCGGAGGCGGTTGGTCAGGCAGTCAGGCAGTTTGGGGGTCCATCCGTCCAACGGGCCAGTGAATCCAGGCGGCCTGGCACTTACATGAGTCAGGCTCGCTTGCCCGCGTGCCCGCGTTCTCGGGTGCTCTCGTGACGCCCTCTTCCACCTGCAGGACCTGCCATTGGCTGCGGTCTCGACTACATCCGCTAGGGGCTGTGTGAACAGCCACCGGCCGCTCACTGCGAGTAGTCCGTAGTCCGTAGTCCGTACTTGTAAGCGAATAATATCGTCCATGTCGTCTGGGCATGTCAAGGGTAGTACAGTCGAGTTGCTGGAGCCACGTGTTACCCTGGCGCCCTTGGTAGAAAGATGTATTCGGCATACCCGAGGCATGAAAGGGCTGACGGCTGGCTTACGAAAGAGAAACCGAGCAGCCCGGGCTGATATCAGCCCTGGCCAGCGTCAAGTGAAGGCGAGAGACGCCGTTTGGATGCCACAGAGAAGGTTCCTCTTGGAGTCTTGGCTTCACATGCCGTCATGCTGGGCAAGCACGAGACACCACAACATGCTGGCGCCTTCCTCCTTTGCTCTCCATCACCAGACTCACCGCCAGGAAGGAGGGAGGGAGCAAGCAACGAGGTGGGTGGTAGTAGTCCGTACTTTGTTCTTGCATGTCTCACCTACATACGGATAGATACCTAAGTCTTACCATTGCCAGGCAAGCGGAGTGACGACGCCCCGAACCTACGCACGGCACCTGTACACTCAACAAGTCTCAGACTCTCAACAGCCATTAGGCGCTTGGCCTCCAGTCCGCGTGTCACGTCGTCAACCCTGCATTCACACCCATACATCCTTGCCATCAGACTCGGTCAGCAGCAGCCGTAGCAGCCATGGCTGCAGCGGTCGACGGCGCAGCACATATGCTTCTGCGCCTCCGTCGGCGGGAGCAACGCAAGCACGGCCCTTCAGTCAACGACGGGGCAGCTGACGAAGACGACTTTGCCGAGGAAAACATTCCCGAGAAGCATTCGACCACCAAGCCTCGAGCAGAACGCCGCTATATCTCCTCCTTCAGGTGGTGGGCAGACGAGTACAGATGTGCCCTCCTCTGCATGGTCGGCCTTGCCGTCCTCGCCGTCGTGCTCTGGCACTTTGACGGCAAACTCGCCCCAGACTTTGGCCCCGGGATGGAGCTCGACATGATTGTCATTGCCATGATGACCCTGGTCCGCGTCACGCTGGGAAGTATTGTCGAGGCCTGCATCTGCCAGGGCGCTTGGATATGGGTCTCCAAGTCGCATCAGACGCGGACACAGAACAAGGCGCGGCTGGAAGACTTCAAAGTGTTTGACGAAGCATCGCGGGGGCTACTGGGCAGTCTGGCCCTGCTCTGGCGCCTCAAGGGATGGTCAGCTCCTCTGCCCTCTGTCTCTCCCTCATCCACCAGGCAACTGACCTTCACTTTAACAGGCACCTGTCTTGCATCGGGGCTCTGATCATCATCATCACCCACGGCTTCGAAACATTTTCTCAGCAAATGTTCGTTTACGTGCAGAAGCCAACTGTCTATATCAACCAGACGTCGCGGCCGGCTCCAGCCCCTTATCGAAGCGACTATTAGGATAATGTTGTCCAGAGGGGTGTCCGAGACGGTAGGCCGTAATACCCAGCCCTTTTGAAAGACCGTTGCAGATGCTGACCGAGGCCGTCAGACTGTTCACTTGCGCTGTCAACTAAATCGGCCGTCTACAGCGGCATATTAGCTGCACAGATCCGCGACCTCGAACCCCAATGTCACACAGCCAATTGCACCTGGCCCATCTTCCCAAGCCTTGCTGTTTGTGGGCAATGCGTTCCCACCAAAGTCAAGGTCCATTGCACAGATAAGACGCAGTCCTGCACCTTTGGTATCTCTTCCGCTACTAATGTCACTGTCCCCGAGGTTGCCGATGCAGACCTGTTCAAGGTGAATCCTGTTGGAGAGAAGAGCCTCAGAAACAGTACAAGTCAGAACAAAACGTATCTGTCAATCTTCGAGATAATGACAGTCTCAAAACGTGCTACAGCAACCCGCACAACCGCGGCTGAGTGCGCCTTGTGGTTCTGCCTCAAAACCTTTGACATATCCGTCGCCGATGGCAAGCCTGAGCAGGTCGTTGTGGCTACATGGAACGAAACCCAATTCGAAGCAGCAACGAGTGCTCACTCGGACGAACACGTTTTCGTAAACATGCCAAAACGCATGGGCATACAACAAAACTCGAGGTATAGCGTCTCAGACCGCTCCCTCAAGGCGTTGCGCGGCTTTATCGACTCCTTGACCAGCGGGTCAATCGAAAATGCCTCCGACGTCCTCAACTTCTCATCCGATTGGGTCGAGGCCATGTGGCAGGCGACGAATGATCTGGAAGCCTGGATCTACAAGCTGAGCCTCAGTTTGACCAACGAAATCCGCGAGCATGGAACGATTCGAGACTCATACAGAACCGAGTACGAAGGCAGCGCTTCGAAGATGGCCAACTACGTTCACGTACAGTGGTACTGGATGATCTATCCGGTTTCGTTCCTCATCATGAGCCTTTACTACCTTCTCGGCACCATCCTCGCCGCGGCCCGTGATGGTGTCGCCGCATGGAAGGGCGACTCTTTGCCCATGCTGTTCAGCCGCATTGACTCTCGTATTCAAGCTCTTGGGATGGCGAAGATGGATGTGCCCAAGGGGTTGGATGATTTAGGGAAATCGAGGGTAGCTCTGACTAAAGATAAGCTTGGTTACTGGACCTTTGAGCCGCATGGTTCCAAAGAAGAGCACGATGAGGACGGCATGGACGCAGAGGAGGTTGTCAGAATACTGACTGGTTTCTGACCTTGATGCTGGAGCATCGGGACATGACCAATTGGAAGCCATTATAACGTAGTCACGCAAGCATGAGACTTGTCATTGCATGTCTTAATTTGAGGGAGGACGTTATCTCAGAGACGGAGGAGTAGAGCAATAACTAATCCACGAAGATTGAAATTGAAAGACGACAAGGAGAGACGACTTGGAGAACCAAGAAACGTCAGCTGAGCAATAACCATTGTGTATAGCCGAGACTTACCTCCTGCTTTGTACAGTTTGGTGAGACGAGAGGCTACGACCAGGCTGCATACTGTACCAGAAACGAGTCAGTTCTCACAATCATTGTACGAGATGTGCTTGAATTCCCTCAATTCATTTGGTCCCCAACTTGTCTGCCCAGATCCAAGTCACAGCCCGTTTATACAAGCCCATTTATCCCCAGTCAAATTACGCCCCTTACCAGCAACGATCCGCCGAAGAGAACGCCAAAGCCCACCCATTTCCAAACCACATGGCCCAACTGCTCACCACCGCGAAGTCAGCCTCATAAATTCCCGGTCGCTCATGCCCGGGCATCCTCCGCACCGACACCGAAACCCGTACGTCATGTAGAGTTCGGCGAGGGTGCGGTCCTTGCCGTATGATATTCTGAGCTCCTCGCCAGCGAGAATCTCGCTCGCGCGGACGGAAAACACCAAGCACTGCGACGCCTCGTCGTACTCGAAGTCAACGTTTTGGGCCGGGTGGCAGGCGTGGTTGAAGCGGGCGGCGATTGGGAAGAGGCCCGCGAGACGGCCGCCAACCGAGAAGCTGCGAGGGTTGAGGTTAGTAGGGAGTCGATGGCAGATGGCTGAATAGCCGAGTGTTTTGTAAACGAATAGCGTATCGAATCTTACCAGTTGGTTTCAAACACGCCCTGGATCCGTGGCAGGCCCGACTTGAAGAGCTCGTTGGCGTAGAGGCTCAAGGCCACGCGCTTGGCCTGCTTGTCTAGCTTGCCGTACTCTTGGAACAGGCACGAGTGGTCTGCCACGAACAGTGACTTCTCTCTCAGGATTGTGTCGCCGCGCTTGAGAGTTTTCATTGCAAACGCGCCCCAGCCCGCGATCTTGGACTCGGCCACCTCAAAGTACTCGTTCTCAAACTTGGGGCTCGGGGAGGTCTTGTAGACGATTGGCGGTAGCCAACGCTCGATATCTTCCTCTTGACTATTGCCTCCCAGCTTGGTGCCGCCATTGCCATGTTCGTCCTCGGCCTTGTCCTTGCTATCGTGGTAAATGCTCGGCAGGGGCTTCGATAGCGGTTTCTCGGAGTCAATCGATGGGGGGCTGGCAGACGGTTCTGTGGCATGATATTCGGGTATGGGCCCCGAAAGTTGTACTTGCAGCTTTGCTATAAATTCGAGAAGTCGTCGGTCATCGTCATTGATTGAATATGTCGTGGTCGGCGAGGAGACTTGCTCGGTGAAAAGTGAAGGCTCCTAAGGCAAGGTCCGTATCAGCAACTGAGGGCGAAGATGACTACGTAGCAAAAGAGAGAAGGGAAACAACATAGCAAGAACTTCGGAAGGCTCATGAAGCAGTAAGAATAAACGGAATAGTAGTACCTTATTCGGTTCATGCGCAGCAACTCGAGCAGTAATCCACGTGGACTCGACTGACACATCGTAAATGTGCCCATTGGGGTACGAGAACGGGTGGAGGAGTGCATCGACAGTAAGAGAGAGCGGCATTGTGAGTGTAGTGAATCGGAGTAAAAGTACGACTGAAAGAATGCGGCAAGAGACAACGAAGAAGGTCAAGAAAGTTGTTAATATGCAATCGAAGAACTGCAGACACAGATCCGGCGTGATTGGTGCAACAACACTCGGGGTTGAAGAGCCGCGAGGGTCTGGGGATTTGCAAAGAACGGAGCAAGAGAGGAGAACAAGTCGTAAAGAGTTGATGTCGAAGGTCTTGAGTGACACAATCTTTCTCCAGACGGAGACGACTTGGGAGTTGAGGCTGGGGATAAAAAGATGAGAATGAAACGCAGATCCAAATCGCTGAGCAAGTCGGGAGAACGAGTCGTGAAGAGTCGGAAACGAAGACCTTGAGAGGTGGAAGATCGCTTGAGGTGGGAACTCGAGGGTCGAGGCTGTGAATCAAGAGGAGGAAACAAAACCGTAGGGGAAGAAGAGGCGCCTTAAATACTTCTCCCGCTTGTGCAGTGAAACTCGACGTAAATGCACAATGCCATTGTTAGAGGTCGAGGTTATTATTGTCTTGTGCAAACGGTTCAAGAGAATTGATCCACGTTGGTGCCGTGATAGGCGAACAGCTTTGCGTGCGAGTGGCCTTCACCGACTTCTTTGGTGTCAACAACCCGTACGCACTTCCAGGGAGTTGAATACCGAGTCAATAGATGCAGCCATTGTCTGAACTCGGCAACTCCAACAATACCGCTGTTCATCAAGGGACAATTCGAGCTGCTCTTCGGATGAAAAACTAGAAGCATGTACTCCGTATGCCGCAGCAGAGACGCAGCTGGAGTGCATCTCCTCGGAATCTTACCAGACGTTGCCCGGTTTGACCCTCGCTGCCCCAGAAGTTGTACCCTCGCCGAAGCCGTCATGAAACCCATGAAGCCCCGCAAGACGCAGCCATATCTGAAAGATGGGAGGGAGGGCAAGGTGAGATTGTCAACTGTTTCCGCTTGTATATTAAACGGGACATACATATCCCAGGCACTCGATGGCGCCGCGCCGCTTTGTTTTCCTGATGCTCCAAACTCCTAAAGGGATACAATGCCAAATCCAGGGGCGAATCTTTCCAGTTCGATGCGCAGTTCGCTCCGATATTATGTGGTTTGATGAAAGCCAGGTTAGTCGCCCCGGCCGGATCCCGAATTTTTAAACGCTCCAAGATGCTTTTTGAACACACCGACACTTCTGCTGCCGCGTCCCCACGTCCACCGCCTTATCACAGCCATATCCGCATGCCCCAGGGGTGTGTAAATGCCAGCCTCTGTTCAGGCGAGCAGTGAAGCCATGGCTGTCTATTCCTGCATTGCCTACATGAGAAGCTTGCGTCTCGGCCGGAGGGGGCAGTCTCCTCTGCAATTGGGACACCTCAGACATCCCGGCTTAGACCAGACCCGGCGACAGTTGCACACCCAAAGATCTTTCCCGGTCCTCGTAGTCAGGCAGTCGAACGGCGCGTGGAGACCCTCGCCGACGCCGCAGTCGATACAGAACCGCCGTAGCATGATCTGCCTGTCGGTTCGCGGGTCGGGCTCCCGGTTCCGGACGATGCGCCCGAGCCTGTCGACAAAGGCCGACTGTGGTTGCAGCATATCGAAGTGGTCTGGTGACCGTACCCGGAAGCAGACGTAGCACTCGAAGTTGCCAGGCCTGTAGTCGTGGCCCTTCTCGCTCGGGCGGTGCTGGGGAAAGTCTTTGGCCGCACGCATGACGAATTGTGCCTTGTCGAAGGAAGCGGCCATCCTTTGGGGGTCTATGGTTTGTTGGAAGTATCGATTCATGCTGGAGAGGTGTATCAAGGACTGGTAGTCCAGATGCGAAAAGACCATCCGCTGAAGTTCGTTGGGCAGCCGCTCGATGAGAGAGGCCATGGCAGGTCGACGGCAGACTGCAGTTGGCAGCTTAATGGGGCCGTAGGTTGTTGGCGAGGCTTCTTGGTGATGTTGTCGGGAGCAGAGATCCGGAGCTCGTAATCTTGGGACAGTAGAGATCCTAGGGAGAATAATCATGGCGAACAGCGGTTGGTCGGTCAGACTGGGAGGACGATTATTCAGGATAATCTCTCCAGGGCGAGACAAGAAGGGATACAGGGCTGCAAGTCGGGGCTGCTAGGTTACCACGTTCTGTGCCGAACCCAGCACAGCAACGACAGCAAAGACGCTTCTATAGTCCGTACGGAGTAGAGACGTTGATGCAGGGCATTTAGAATAAAAGAAAGACAGACACGAGGAGCAAGGGGGCTGTAGGTAGGTGTGCGAGACGCTGGGATGTTCCTGACAGCCGTCGTTGGCTGTGTTTCATCCAAGGCTGAGACAGGCTCGCCTCGGTATCCGGCTGCGGGCCTCAAGAACAACCGCAAACGAGGCGTTGGGTTTGGGTTTCTGTGAAGCAAGCCTGCACGCTCTGCTGTCTTGATTCTCCGCAGCCACTCAGGCAGCAGGATGCGGCATTTGTCTCCGGCAGGTGGTGCTGGGGGAAGACTGTGGTGGCGATAGCATGGACTCCATCCTCCAAGCCAACAGCGCATAGGAGACCAAGAGGAGAGGAGCTCTGGCCCGGCCGCGAAGGACGGCCGTGAGCAACGGCCCGGACCAGGTGGTGGATGACCATATTAGCGGGAGAGCAGCACCGTCAGGGTCCAACCGTCAGTTGAGACTGACAGGTCATGTGTCCGCAATCTGCATGGAGGGAACGCAATAAGACCCGTGCAACTCCATCATGCACGGCTATCAAAGGGGCACGGCACCGACAGAAGAGTCAGACAAACAGGCATCTGCAGTGGGCGCCCCCAAGACGCCGCGTTGGCGAAGTGCTGCTCCGCAAACCGGAAGGCCTTCCGCGGCCGCTGGGCCACTCATCCATCAGGTGAAGTGTGGACGAGATGCTGCAGCCAGGCCATCTCGCGGTCTGGCAATCACAGTGAACCAACCAGCCGGTATGCCGCACGGGGTCGCATGGGCCCCATGTTGATACACCCACGGGTGCAGATCCGTGACCAGCGCTGACTCGTCGGTCGTGTGGCTTGTTGAGAGACGGTGCCTGACAGACAGCAAAAGACTGAAACAGCCATGTGCGCCTGGATCTTGGGTCGGTTGCTTCAGGCGTGCTAAGTCTTGGCGTACGAATGCATAGTACTCGTATTCGTAAGTTACATCATAAACCTAATTGTATGTAAGCTTTGGTGACGCCCTGCCTGGCCAGGAGACGGACAGGAGAGAGGCTGGGGGAGAGAGGGGAGACAACAAGACGTCTCTCGTCGGCGTCGGGATATATATGGAGACACGCTGCAGCGCACAACATTAGAGCATCAAAGCATGCGGCCCAACGGGGCTTCGTCCTTGCTTTGGGATATGATCGGCATCGTGCATGGGCATCTCGACATGCACTGCAGCGGCTCCGGTCTCCGGTATCCAGCACGAGAGCTCGAGGGCGAAGCAGTGCCGCGGTCAAGGGCCCTTGTCGGTCGGCTCTTGTCACGATAGCTGCAGGACCGGGCCCTCCGCAGCGTTAAGCAAGACCCCATAATAGACCCGCCTCTTCCGAATCTGCTCTACTCGTACTTCGTACGATACATACCGCTGTCATCAGCCTGTCAGTGGGTGATGAGTGGGAGACAGTAGCTCTGGCCGAGTCCGAAAGTGCATATTCTGAGCGGCTCACGCTACTGCAGGCGTGTCAGATTTTGTCTGGAGACAGCTTCTGCTGGTGTAGAACGACCAGAGGACGAGCCCCCTCGAGTCTTGCTTTTGGTCAGAAGCAATTTCACCCGCATGCACAAACACAACCTGTCAATGGCGATCACCATTACTGTGACTCTTGTCCAGTAGTATCTCCTTGCCTCAACCTGCGACTCTGTCAGCATGGAGCGAACAGAAGCGTGCTCAAGCAACACCAGCAGCACAACAACCGGTGAGCCCGGCTTGCATGGTTGGTGCATCCTTTGCACCAGCCAACTGCAGCTGTGGTGTCACCACGGTGAGGACACGGTCTGGATCGTAGACGCGGCTTTCAAACGAGGCTGGCTGTTTTCGACAACCAACAGATTGGCATCGGCGGAGCGTTCCGCCGTCAAAACCAGCAAGGCACGGCCCAAGCTCGCTCAAGAGTCAAGTTGGGTGCTGCCGCTACGGACTAGGATGCTCATTAGTTGGTCCTCGTACTTCGTCCAGCAGTCCGTACCTGTTACGGACAGACCAGGAGTAGTTAGTTGTCTTTGCAGCTTATTAGACTCGTGATCGTCCTCCCGCCTTTTCGGGCTGATCGCCCCGAACGGAGGGAGGCGTGGGGGCTGTCCTGCATTTCTTGCCACGCGCAGCGGCCTGTCCCGAAGAGCTGGCGAGGATGGCATGGAGGACGGGCTCTATTTGTTGTCCCCGGGAGCCAGCCCCAGCGGACGGACGGAGGCCCTGTGCTCCGATGCCTCGTCACATTTTGGTTTGCCAGCGGTTGTCGGTCCCCCTGTAGTTAATAGCTTGAGAGTCGAGCCAACGGTGTCTGGGATTGGCCGGTCCCTGCTGAGCCCCAGCGAGTACCGCCGTGGCAACGCGCGTTGATGAGCGCCACCGAATCCGACGTCGCGTCTCTTGTTTGGCTCTCTTGGCCCTGGGAAGCTTCAACAACCAGGATGCGCAGCTACGAAGTTCTCTGTACCCGATCCGCGTCAACGGATGCAGCATCTCCTGATCGGTGTAGACACACCGATGGTGTCTACACCGATGGTATTCGAGGCGCGCCGCTGGTTTGAACGAGTGGACGAGATCGTTTGCACTTTTTCAGGGACAGTGGCAGCAGTTAAAAGTGGCAGCCACTCTCCTTGATGAATGCTTTGTTGGCCCCAGAGCTAACATGGGAGCCGTCTTGTTTGTCGTCCAGGGTTTTGCAAGTCGGACAGCGCAGCCTTCGTCCCTTATTAGGCAAAGACAAGCCCCGGTAGCCAGTCATTCCACTGCCGCTGGCAGGATTCCGACAAGAGCCGTTTCGTGTCTCAAAGGCAGGAACGGCCCCTGAATCATAACGTCATGGGTAGTAATAAGCTGCGGGCCTCCCTGTCGCGTTGATGCAGGTGTATTTTGCTGGTGCATCCGCTGTGTTGCGAGTCGTCAATTTTCTCATTTCACCACCTCGACTCTTCTCCCATGCGTACGAGCTGTGCCGTCAATTCTCACAATGGCGTTTCTGGACCCTCCGAAGTGCACGGGTGCGCCTGATTCTACCCCCAGCGATGCTGGCGTCGCGGGGACTGGGGTATGTCACGCGGGAGCCCAGAAGACCTCGTTCTGGACTCTGGGAGTCTGGACCAGGGGGCGATGAATACATGGGACGCTGACCACCGCTTCTCAGATCTTGTTGTCCTTCATGGTCACTGCAGGTCTGGCCATCATCTTGTCGATCAGCGTCATCATCGCCGACTTTCGAGGCAAGGAGTCGATCATTCGACGCAAGCTGCTCAATGGCTACAGTGACTCTCAAATCCTGCAAGGCATCGGCATCCAGAGTGAGTTGCGCTGCGCTCTGGAACGATCACCATCGCATGGCCTGCTGACCGGGGTCTTCAAGGTATTGGACTGGCCAAGATGAACACGCTGGTGCCTTACCACTTCTTTCTGATATGGATGCTGTCGCTGCTGTCCATGGCGACGCACAACGCCACCCTGCTGGCGTTGGTCCACGACTATCGCCGGGACTGGGTCATCCGATGGCTGCGGCAGTTCCTCATGTTTGTTAATCTGGCGCTGTCGAGTGTCTCCGGCATCTTCGTGCTGCAGGCGGTGTCGAAAGGACTGGACGACAAGACCCTGCCTATTGCGTGCGTATGGCAGGTTGGCGGCAACGGAGCTCCCTCGAATGCCGGCCTGTCGTACGTGGGAACCATTGTCGTCATGGCCGGCAACTGCATCATCTTTGCTCTGGCGACGTGGTATCTGCACAGCCGCGAACAGAGGTTCTACAAGGTGGTGCAAGGTGTCGGACTGCTTTTGATGACAGCAATCGCCATCGGGGTCGCGGTTCGCATCGGCCTCCTTTCGCAAGCCTTCGGCCACCCGTCCGTGACACTTAGTGACCAGGGGGAGAAGGACTGGAGCTTTGGGCAGCTCCTGTCCATGCTGCTGCTGATCTTCCCGCTCGTGTCCGTAATCGAGATATACCGAGGCGAGATCAAGGTGGCGGCCCCGGTCGAGGACAACCGCCAGCGCCTCTACGACGGAGAGCTGCAATCGGACCCTCACCTCCGCCACTCGTTCCAGCCAAATCCGTTCTTGGGGTCGCAGACGGATCTCTTCAAGCGGGAGGACGGCGAGCTCCAGAAGAGATCGCGAGGAGAGTGAGGCCACGGGCGGATGTCGCTTGTCTTCTGCTGAACGGGCATGGCGTGCTTTCGGTGGCGGTAGGTTTGGCTTGGTCGGAAAACGGACGTTCGTGAATACCCTTTCGAATTACACACGGCGTTATCAAGGAAGAAGCAGCGTGGTTTATCGCTAGCAGCGGAGGCTTTCGAGTTGGAGGTCTCCTCCCAAACATGTTGCGACAGAAAAAGAACCGCTTCTTGCTGCCGTCGTGAAGGTCGCTGCCTGCCGTCCTTCGTGCCTTCTTTGTTATCACCGCGGCCTCCTCGCACCTGCCGCGCACCCACAGGGTGACGTTTCGCGGTCAACGTGGCTCCAGATGGGCGCCAAGAGTGGAATGCCTTGTCCTCGCTTCGACTACCTGCCTCGGGAAGACTCTTCCGCTGTCACCTCAGTGCTCTACGGCCAGCGGCACCAACACTGCACTTGTCCATGCACGCCGCAACGGTCGACGGAGCTCAAAGAGCATTGACAAGATGAACCAGAAGCGCATGCTGTTCCCCCTGTTCTCCCTAGCCGCTGTCCTGTTTCTCGTCGCTCTCTTTCATCAACTGGGCTGCGGAACGTCAGAACTGCTCCAGACCAAGCTGGCCACTCATTTGTACGGCAACCTGTCGGTCATCACTCGCAAGGCGGCTCTGAAACTAATGTTTGCCTAACAGCAATGGTTCGCCGAACGACCGCCCAGAACCTCCCTCTTTCGAGCAAATCGCTCGCAAGTATGGCACGGACAAAGTTACCGGCCACAGCTACCAGTCGATGTACGAAAAATATCTCTCGCCTCTCCGGATCCTGCCGGTGAAGATGCTCGAAATCGGACTGGGGTGTAATATGGTATATCAACCCTCTGCCCGGTGTGCGCTCTTTCGGCATGCGGCTCACAAGTATAGGACTACGGCCCCGGTGCGTCATACTACACTTGGATCGAGTATTTCCACAGCGTCGAACTATACTTTATCGAGTCCGAAGCCACGTGCACAGAAAAGTACAAGGACAAGACTGCCAGTGCCCATGTTTACTGGAGATCAAGCGGATGCCGCCTTTCTCCAGCAGTTTGCGGCCGACACCACGGCTGACGGCCAATTCGACATCATCGACGACGGCGGTCACACGATGGAGCAGCAAATAACGTCCCTAGAACATCTGTGGCCGATAGTCAAGCCGGGCGGCTTGTATGTGATTGAGGATCTACAGACAAGCTACTGGGAAGACTACGGCGGCGACCCGTTCACGACGGACCGAGCAAAACACACCACGATGAAGTACCTGTATCATATTCTGGATGACATCATGGTTGGGCGGGTTTCTAAACCCATCAGTTACGACCTGCTCTCGGTAGACTGTATGGCAGAGATCTGCACTCTGCAAAAGAGGATTGTCGACGCCTGATTAGTTCTCTTGCCGCAGCGTGTGCCAGCGGAGGGTAAGGTATCGCGCAAAGGGGGTGCTTCATTTCGCTCAAAGACATCAAATGGAGTGTATTATTGGACCTAGGAACTGCAATTCAAGACAACCGAATCTATGCAATAAGCTCCTTCACAAAATGACGCACTTCACAGGCAGGCCGCACGGGCCTTCCTTGGGCTCCTTTTGTCTCTCCTTTGGCTGCTGCTGCTGCTGCTGCTGCCCGTTGGCAGCATTGCCAGACGCGGGTTGCTGCCGTCCGTTGGTCGCTGCCGGCGTTGGCCCCTCGCGTTCCTTGCTGGAATCACCGCCATGCAGTCAGCCGGTAGCCCTGGCAACGGTCTGGTAGAAGTTCTCGCCCTGGATGGTGGCGATCTCGAGCTCGAGGGGGGTGGGCTGGCGGGAGCCGTCGCTGGCGGCGAAGGTGCCAGCACCCCAGGGGCTGCCGCCGTGGACCTCGGAGAGGTTGGTCAGCTGCGCAAAGGACTTTGCGTAGCCGAGGGGCACGTAGACGATGCCGTGGTGGGCGAGGGTGGACATGGCCGCGATGGCCGTCGACTCCTGGCCACCGCCGTGGCCGGCGGTCGAGATGAAGACACCGGCATGCTTGCCGTGGTAGCCACCGGTGGCCCAGATTGAGCCGGTCTTGTCCCAGAAGGTCTGTAAGAAGCATTGTCAGCGTCGGTGCTTGCCTGGGCTCTTGGACAGGGCATTGCTTCGTCAACATACCTTCCACTGGGCGGGAAAGTTGCCGTATCGCGTGGGGATACCGAGCAGGAACCCGTCGTAGCCAGTCAAGACTTTGGGGTCCTCGAGGTACGGGATATCGGTGGGTTTGGCGGGAGCGTGCATCTTGGTGAGGACCTCGGAGGGCAGCGTCTCGGGGAGCTGGTACAGGTCGACCTTGCCGCCGGCCTTTTCGATGCCCTTCTTCTCGGCCTCGGCGAGCTGCCGGATGTGGCCGTACATGGAGTACTACGCGATGAAACGACGGGTATCAGCAAAGGGTACAGCCATTGGCGGGGGGGACTACACGGAATGGGACCCCGAGGACGCAAGGTACGCCGAGCTGCCCTGTCACCTCATCCACCCAGGCTGGGCAGGGCGAGGGGGGGATGTCAGACAACAGAGCTGGGAGGGGAGCTTACGTAGACGATGGCAATCTTGGGAGCCATTGTGAATTGTGAGGCAATTGGAAGAGGATCAAAAGTTTGGTATGGAAGTTTGTATGTGGGAGAGAGGGGGGCTTACTTGGATTGTTCGGGGCCAGCCAGCTCTTATACGGACAGCTCAAGTTCCGGCAGGA
The DNA here is from genome assembly GCA_000750105.3 of Tolypocladium sp. Sup5 PDA-1. Classification (NCBI taxonomy): domain Eukaryota; kingdom Fungi; phylum Ascomycota; class Sordariomycetes; order Hypocreales; family Ophiocordycipitaceae; genus Tolypocladium; species Tolypocladium sp. Sup5 PDA-1. Next base: position 145,116 of record JPHH03000064.1, read on the forward strand.
GAGGAGAGGAGGGACAGCCCGGCAACCAACCAACTCAAGCCACCTTCCCACGTACACATTACTATTACGGTAGCATTCGCAATGCGTCGGATGAGCCATGTCGGGGCCGTCGGCGCCAATCCCGTGGGCCAGAGCCAGCCCATTGCGGCTTTACGAGTCTGATGCTAGACCTGTCTCGCCCACGCGCGGCCCGGGAGAAACTCTACTGCAGACAAGCTTGACAAGCTTCGGCAGGGTCTCCACTCCACCAGCTCCTCGATGGACCCTCTTTGGGTTCGTGGTGGTGTGGGTGAACTGGGGGGCGCGGTTCCGGGAGCTCTACAAAGCCTGATGTAATGCTGAGGAAAGGGCAAAAGGGGGCTCAATCGCCGGCCCCGAGGACCCACGAAGGACACGATAGCCAGAGAAACACACGAGTAAGTCACGTATGTAATGGATCCAATGTCACCACCACAGATCGGCTTCGTCAGCGCGCGCAGGAAATAAAAGCACTCGACGCGGTGAACACCAGCAGGGCTGGAGGAGGTTGGCTGAGCCGCTGAGGGGCCCTTACTTGAGCCTTACAAAGACCCCGCATCAAGCTGATCCATCGCTTTCGTGGAGACCCGACGCTGCCGATTAGCTAAAGCTTGGATAAGCCCCTCACTGGTGATTGTTAATGCCGGGCAAACGAGGAGAAGAAGAAAACCCAGGGCGTTTCGTGGATTTTTGCCCATGCATATTAATCCATCATTAGAGTCAGAAACTTGACGCTGCCGCTGGAGCCGGGGCTGTACTAGGGGGGTCTAAAAATCGACCGCATTCCCCGTGAGTGTGTGGGCGTAGTACCTAGACCGATGCGGCATGTTGGCTGCCGTTGCTCTATGCTACCGAGTCTCGGGCTGGCAGTGGAATGCAGCGAGGGGCCTCAGACATGGGCGGTGATGAATAGGTCCAGATGAGGATGAGGCAAGAGCATCCGTGGTCGATTGATACATGAGTTGCAATCTGGCATTATCCGCGTGCATCCAGCATCTGGTTGCGAGATGGCCGCCTTGTTCAATACACGGATCCAAGTCATTCATGCAGCCTAGACATGGATGTTCATTCAACCAGCAACGCCGCAAGTAGAGCCAACGAAACCCCATTCTAGAACAGCTCGCCCTGATATCATTACTATACAGTAGGTGAGTATGTACCTCGTAGAAAGCATCCAGAAGGCGGCACCAAGGCAAAGTGCGCTGCCAAGTCGGTCCACACATGGCAAAGGTAAAATGACGAGGCAAGGTAGCCTCCTATATACGTCGCTCGTAGTCCAATAACTTCAATCCTTCGTGGTATCATTCGAGTTCCCATGACAAAGCACCGGGTCGCCCGTGTCTCGTGCAGTCATCATCTGCTTCTGGGCTCTTCGTTCGACGGCTCAATCACAATCGCGGGGAGCCTGGAGATCCTCAGACTCGGTAGCTGAGGGACGCCGCCGACGCCGCGCGTCGTTTGTGGTGTCCGCGATGCGTCTTCCTCGGGCTCCGGATCTACTACCGCCGCCGCCGCCGCCACCGAAGGACGACGCTCGCTCCGTTGAGATGCTGAGCGGTACGGTCCCGGATAGTCGGGCGGCGGATCGTGCAGCGGAGTGGTGGAACGCATGAGTTCGTCACTGTCGTCGAGGGACACATCTTCATACTCTGGCGGCGGCATCGTCTCCTCTCCCAGGTCTGCCTCCACCAGCTCAGGACTCGACCCTGCCCTCTCGCCACCACTCGAGAGCCGCGACGGGCTAAGTTGGGATTCTCTTCTCAGCCGGGCCAGAGTCGGAGGGGGAAAGTCGCTATCAACGCTCACTAGGGAGCTCGCGCTTGGTTCACGACGGTGCAGCGCGGGCGATGGGGCGCCGGATCGGTTCGAGATGGCGATGCTGGCGGCGTCGGAGAGCAGCCCCATGCGCTCGCTCTCGTTGCTGTTTGCGCGAATCCTTGTCCCGTCGTGCCGAGCAACGCCAAGGTCCGCATACGAGACACTCGACACGGACCGCTGCCTGTTCTCCTGGATCCGTCCCACCTCTCTCCGAAGGCCGTCCAGCTGGCTGGTGTTGCTCGCCGCTCTCGACCGCGCGCGGATTTCTGCCAATGCGCCGCCATCGTTTCGCCGTCTTGCCTCGTCGCGCTGCCTCCTCAGCTCTTCTCGCTCCTCAATCTGCCGCCGCCTTGCGACTCTGATCTGATATAATGTGTCCATCTCTTCCTCGCGAAGGGCCTCCTCGTCCTCTATAGTGGGATAGTCGACGATGACGTCCACTCCGCCTCTTTCCCCTTCGCGTCCCAGAACCTGCTCATTGGTCGCTGCCGTCAGGCGGTAGGCGGGCAACGTCATGATGGAGCGGACCGAGGTGTTGCGGTCGACAACGGCGCCAGCGGTAGCTCCAGCGGCAGCGCTGTTGCTGCTCGTGTTGTTGGCTTGTGAGGTGCGTCGACGGTCGGCATCGCGGCTCGGCCTCGACGGCGTAGGGTCGAGTCGGAGCGACTGGCGTTGGCCGTCGGTGACATCGTCCCCCGAAGCCTGTTGGTACCTGCTCCCATTCGACTGCCAGAAGCCCAACACACTATCGAAAACACCATGCGTCTGGTCCTCCGACTTCTGCCCTCGACTTTGGCGACGGCGCCGCTTGGCAAATGTCACCAGCAGGAAGGCGGTGATGGTTAACGCGACCAGGACCGCAAGGATAATCTAGGCGGCATCACCGGTCAGAGCGGGGATTGGTTTGGACATGGAAAGGGACTGAGAACGTACAATAAAGGCCAGGCTCTTGTCGTCGAGCTCCCGCCGCAGCAATATCGCGGGGTGCCGCCGGTCATTGCCGGCACCGGCGGCAACGGGTGCGGTTCGACCTCGGAGATGCATCCTGTCCGCTACCCGACATGTAGGAGAGAGGGCATGTGCAGGCAGCAGAGGCGGTCCCAGAAGCAGAGGCTTTCGGGCGGAGGAGAAATGCCGCGGAGACGGGCGGCAAAGATACCTTATGGGGAAAGCACGGGGCGTTGCCTTGCTTGTCCACCGGGCCGTGTCAAGTCACAAGTGAGGCTGAGCGGCGATGGGATGGACGGGCCAGCAGAGACCGAGGCCGCGGGTCACCGCATCGAGGGCGCGCGGCTGGAGGTCGAGGGCTAGAGTTTGGCGGTACGCACGCGATCAGGGTCAGAGACGGTCCGCAGGCGGTTTTACAAGTATTAATGCCTCCTGGATTGATGGAATGGGAGTCGGGGAGCGCTGCAAGGTCCGTGAAATCCAAGCTGTGGTGCTGCACGGTTTATCCGTACCTAGGTAGGTACGAGGGGCAGCCTCCACTGTCAGATTGGACGTTGCCTGGCGCTACCGTTCAGCCCAACGGCGCATCAATACGAGGGTGACGCCGGCCATCGACCACCCAGGGCCCGTTTGCTGGGGGCGCCCAGCCACGGTGGCTTGACAGCGAAGCATCCATGCTGCATCCAGCCATCTCTTGTCGCATGACGGGGCGGTGCCACGATGCGGCGGCGGTGCACCCCGGCGGCGGCGGTGCCTGCACCCGTGCCCTGGGCGGAACGTCCATCGAGCCCGGGGGTCGTACAATTACAGTGAGGACTGAGGACGGGGAGAAATCCATCAATCGCCTCTTTTGAATAAAATGGCAAGCCCTGTCCGACACCAGGTCCCAGCCCCACGCTTGTACTGGTACAAAGCTGCGCAGCGCGGCTTGGCGGGGACACTGAGGTGCCGCCCGGCTGGGGTCTCGTTTGGGATAGATGATGCTGCGCTACGCTACTATCACCCTTCAACCAGCTCCCATTAATTAGCATTATCGTACTTCGTACCTACTCCGTACATGCATGATGATTCCAGTGAGGTGGTGGTGTCGGGTGCCTTGATGTTGAGGCAGAGCCTCTGCTGATGTCAGCTTCTGTTCTTTGTACTCCGTCATCGATGTCGAATCATTCGTGATTCCATTCTCATCCCTGTGTTGTTCCGTGCTTCCCGCGGGCTCCCGCTGACAAGGGTCAGACACATGAAGAGACCGTCAATTTAGCCATCAGACCAACAATTCATTTTTTCATAAACGCATGTTCGAGGCCCGTCGAAACTCGCCTTGAGGCGTGACCAAACAATCTAATTCATCAACAGAACCTCGGCGTCCCCGTGCGAGTTCCGGGTCCAAGCTTCCAATCACCCAAACTTCTTCTCAAATTTCTTCAACATCCCTTGAACGCCGCGCTCCAGCTTTCCAGCATTTTCTTCCAGCCTTCCCCGCCCCTCCGGCTTTGGCTGATACGGCTGCGGCGCCTTCGGCCCCATCTCCGACTCCGATGGCCGATACAGCTGCTGGTGAATCGAGTAGTCCTGGCTTGCGTGTCGCGCCGGAGCTTGCTGGCTATAAGAGTAGTTGGGGTGGCCGCCTGCAGGCGGAGGAGGAAGGTCGGAATTCGTGACCGGCGGTGTCGGCTGCGATGCTGGCTGTGACGGGGGTGGAGGCGCAACCCCAGGGGGTCCTGGGAAGTTGGAGCCGTACGGGCTGGCCAGTCCGGGCGAGGCCATGCCTGAGTGCACGGGTATCGTCGCCGCCCGCTGAACCTCTGGGTGCTGCGGAGGACCGGCGAACTGCGAGGGCGGCAGGCCGGGACTCATGACACCGTGCGGTGGTAGCCCTGGGCTGGTCACCCCCGGAGGGAACGCTGGTGTGAAGGGCTGTTTTTGGTAATCATATGCCACCGCCACAGCCAGAGGGTTGAGAGGATCCTCGTCCGGAGGCGGTGTCTTTTCGCGATGTCGTATCACTTCAGGTGCAGCAGGGGCCGCCGGATTGTACGCGATGGGCGCAAAGTTGGCCGGTGGAGGCGGAGGCGGCGGCGGCGGCGGCAGTACCGCTGCGGGTGCCTCTGGGGAGACCGTTGCAGCACCTCCACCTGACCCCGGGCCATGGGCGGTTTGTTGCGACGATGCCGTCGATGCCCCGTACTGAGGGTCTGATATGGCTGCATTCTCCAGCTTTGCCACGACGGAGCTCATGCCCACAGGTTGCGGCGGAGGTGCCGGCTCGTCCAACACCTCCACATGAGACGGCGGCAGGACACGCCTCACACCGTTGATGAATTGCAGCGCATCTTGCTGCGTCCAGAAATAGAGGTCGAGCGAATGAAGCTTGTAGTGGTACTTGTTCCCGTTCCGTGGGTCGTAGGTAGGCAGATGCCACTCGCTCTGGTCAACCAAGTCGGCGACGGTCAACGACACCATGCAATGCTGCTTGTAGGAGTATCGGACGTGCGTCTGGTCAAGGACTGGATTGATAACACAATAAGCCGGAATTCAGTGATGCAGCGGTGGGCATGCGCCGAGAGCCTTACAGCCGTCAAAGGCATCTTGATCATCTGTTCCAGGATGGTTCGCAATCTCGATGCGACATCTCCTCTCGGTTGCATTCTCAAACAAGTAGACGTATGAGCCCTTGTCGAACCGGTGATGGCGGGGTTTTGCCTCGGGGGGTGCATAGAAATAGTGAATATCCCCGAACCTATTCATTGAGAGCCAATGTATGAGCAACATTGTCTCTTGGGTCCTGAGGCAGTGTCGGCACTGTTGGCATGCGTCACTTACAGGGTAGCCACATTCTCCTCGCCGGGCCGTGCCGCCATTGTGTTGGCAACGCCACAGGCAGTGACTCTCTCAAAGCGCAACAATAAGCCCAACGGCTCCCAAAGGGTATCTCGAGAGGCTCGGCGGCAAAGAAGCAGCGACTGCACAGGGAGGGCGAGGGGAGGGCGAGGGTGAGGATAAGCTCGACACGATGCCGCACCTCGGCTTTTGTACAGCCCTCATGAGCGCCACCTGTGTCCCCCAGCTGCAGCAGGACGGGCTGATCAGCGTCGTCCCCAAGCGACTGGATCGCATGAGCCCATGCACGACGACCCTTGAATGGTGGTTTCCTCGGCGCTTAACCGCCGTGCCATCGAGGGGGTGACATCGCAGCTGGCCAATGGAGTCGTTGAGACGCTGTGCTGTACGTATGCCAGCCCCGCGGTGCTCCACGCAGTACCAAGGGTACCTAACTTACAAAATACAGATACCTTACCTAAAGTGGTATCGTAGCCCACGTGATCTCGCGTTCACATCTCAACGCGACCAGGGTTGGGCTGACACGCCTCACGGACACCCATCACCAAACTTCACCCACGCCAGCCTTGACTCGAGCGGCAGTCGACGCAAGTTCGGCAGACGGACATCGCGAGGGAAATGATGAATTCTCGACATTCCATCACCTCTTTCCAGTGTGTTGCACAGTCCGACTCGATCCATCGCTGGAGATGGCCACAACGGAACACGCCGAGGGAATTGAACAGCAAGGGGAGCAAGAAGGCAGCTTCAAGACCCTCAAGTATCATCTTCTGGGCCCGTCCTTGACCAAAGCCGGCCAGGACAAGGTCGACCAAAGCAAGGTTTGCTACTTATCGCCGCCATGCAAGGATCGTTGACCGACAAATGGTTAGGTTTCCGAGGTCATCTACAATGCGTCCAAAGGCTCCAAGTTCTTCAACCGAGAAGAAATCCGGGACAAGGTCTTGACCAAGAAAATCGAGCAGATCCTGGAGCGAAAGCGGCAACTGGATAGGCAGGATCTCACGCGCGACCTGCGCAACGCCGACAGACTGATCACCGAGCTCGAGGTGTCTAGAGACCTCACGCAACACGTCGTCCACATCGACTGCGATGCCTTTTACGCAGCAGTGGAGCAGCTGGAAAGACCGGAGCTCAAAGACCAACCCTTTGCGGTTGGGGGCGGTGTCCTGACGACTTGCAACTATGTCGCCCGACAGTTTGGCTGCCGCTCCGGCATGGCCGGCTTTGTGGCCAAGAAGCTGTGCCCTGAGCTCGTACTGCTCAAGCCCAACTTTCAAAAGTACACCGCAAAGGCGCATGAAGTGAGAGAAGTTCTTGCAGAATATGACGCACGGTTTGAGAGTGCCAGCATCGACGAAGCCTACCTCAACATCACGGAATACTGTAGTGAAAATGATATTGGCCCCGCCGAGGCCATTGACCAGATGAGGAGAGAAATTCATCAAAAGACACACATCACCGTCTCGGCAGGTATTGCTGCAAACACGAAACTGGCAAAGATATGCTCAAATATGAATAAGCCCAACGGCCAGTACGTCTTGCCAAGCGAGAGGAATGCCATAATGACCTTTATGCGGGACTTACCGACGAGGAAAGTCAACGGCATTGGGCGAGTATTAGAGCGAGAGCTCCTGGAAATCGGAGTCAAGACATGCGGCGACATCTACGACCGGAGGAAATACCTGAATCAACTGTTTGGAGAGAAGACATTCGAGTTTCTAATGACCTGCTACCTGGGACTAGGACGCACCAGAATCCAGCCGGCCGAGGAGTACGAGCGAAAGAGCGTCGGGACAGAAAGCACGTTTGGTGAAATGTCTGACCCCTCAAAGCTGAGAGAGAAGCTACGGTGGACTGCTGAGGAGCTTGAGATGGACATGAAGCGAGCCGAATGCAAAGGCCGGACGTTGTGCATAAAGATCAAGCTGCACACGTTTGAAGTCTTCACACGCCAGGTGGTTACGCCAAGGGCAATATGTCTGGCTGACGACCTCTACAATCACTCGTTGCCGATGCTCGCGAAGCTCGAACAAGACATGCCAGGCATGAAGCTGCGGCTCATGGGCCTGCGATGTACACATCTAGTCAGCACCAAGAAGCCCGACACAATGGCCTTTTTCGGCTTCAGGCAGCGAAAGAATGCCACAGAGGAGCAGCAGGAGTTTGGGGACCTCAAGAGGAAGGCTTCGGAGGCAGTGGCAGGAGAGGATGGTTGGGAAAGGTGGCTCGAGGAAGAGCCAGACCTCAACGAGGCTGAAGATGGGCTGGAACTGGATGCCCCGGACAATTTTGGCAAGTCTGACGAGTCGTCGTACGGCAGGCATGGCAAGGAGGTCGTCCCCAATCCCAAGAAGCACGACCCTGAACCCGAGGAGGATTGGTGGGACTGCCCCATTTGCCTCAGACCCCAGGTGGCAAATGAGCGGCAGTTCAACGAGCACATTGACCTGTGTCTGTCTCGCCAGACGATACGTGATGCTGTTCAGGAAGACGGACCGGACAGAACGCGTGCCAGCACTCCCGAGAGTAAAAGACCTAGGGTTGCTGACAAGAAAAGGGGGAGGCCTGCCGCCGTCGACCCCAAGCAGAAGAAGCTTTCTTTTGGATGGGCCTTTTAACGACGATGAAGGATGAAGAAGTTACTGACACCTTTTCGTGCCAATTGCGCATATGCACAGGCGTGTTACGCCTCGACTGCGGCTTGCCATCGGGCCATAGAGTCCTGGCTGGGCTTTTAGACATACCGAAAGCCCAAGGACCTGTCTCGTGCCGCAAGTGAAAGCTCTGTATCGCTACATGTAGCCACGATGAACTACTCGCAGGCGAGAGTGTCCTGCACTATTCGTATGCACTGACCTCTTGATGTTCGATCATGCCGCGAAGTTGACAAGCCTCCCCACCTCGGCGTCAGCCCTGAGCTCCTTTGGTTGCTTCAAGGCTTGCTCAATCTCCTGTTGATACTTCCCCTGGTGATGAGTGAGCCCAAGGACACGGTTGCCGCGCCAGCTCGACCAATCCAAGCTGCTCCGCGGAAAGGGGCCTTGGGGAAGCACAGCAAATTATGGCAGTGCTTACGCCATGGACATTCAAAAACATTCATCCAAGTCGTGGAAGCTCAGAAGAATATATTATGCCCCACAGGAGTGGCAGATGGCGTTGCATGAACCGCGGGGAATCTGGCTGCAAAGCCCACTGGATGGACGGACTTCACGGTTCACCCACGAGCTCAAACGACGATGTGGCTGCCGGCGAAGCTGCATGCCAAATACGAACGGGGCCCGTGGTCTTCAAGGCTTGAGGCCAATGTGCCCTGAGGCTTCCAGTGGGTGTAGCTTCAAGGTCCAAGTAGCTTACCACTTATGCGAGATGGGAGAACGGGGTCATTTCCAGCGTCGTATGTGCTCGTTCTATGTGCTCATATAGCTATGGTCATATCGTTTCGTGCTTACAGCTCCTCGTGCCCCTGGACATCATCGGTATCGGCAATAAAGGTCTTGGCTGCATCCGCGGCATCAGCGACGGCGCCGGCCACCTTCTCAGCCACACCCTCGCCAGTAGCCTTGACCTTGATCTCCTTGGGCTTTTCCACACCTGCGATTGCTACCAACTCTGTCTCGAAAACTGCAGTGGTGGTCAGCAGCTTGGATCTCGGACGGGGACGGGGAGCGCGAAGGACATACTGAGCGTCGAGCCGGCAGGGATCGGGCCCATTGCGCGCTGGCCGTAACCGAGCTCTGGGGGGATGGTCAAAGTCCTATACAACGTATCAGCACGGCATGCGTCGGGGGAGGGGTATTCATTTGCCTCGGGGCACGACTGACCGCTTCTCGCCAATGCACATGTCCAGCAGCCCTTGGTCCCATCTAGTCCCGCTGTCAGCGTCGACGTCTCTAGAGCGTCAGATGTGGATTGACGAACCCCTTGATCACCTGGCCGGATCCCAGGTTGAAGGTGAGGGGCTGGTTCCTGTCGTAGCCTGGACGCGAGTGTCGTTAGCAGTGTGTTGAATTCGACCAGGCATCGCCACCGCGCGTAGCAGGCACCCTGCGCAAGGCACGGCATTGCAGTCACGTACTGGCATCAAACTTGTCGCCCGACTCCGCCAGGGTGCCCTTGTAGTGCATGGACACTCTGTCTCCGTTCTTTGTCTTGCGGTCGCACTCGACGGGCAACGTGACGTCGATCTTGAGCTCTTCAGCGGCCACGAGGCTGGCGGCGGCCGAGGCCAGGACGGTGAGGAGCAGGGCGGTCTTCATGGTGGCGAATGGTGGTGTGTGGTACACGAATGGACGCCTCGGAATGCGCCTGGATGGTGCAGCAGAGCTCTTTTAGGCGGTCGGGGCGTCTTCGTCAACGGGAGCGGGCGAGCTTGCGGTCAATGGACGAGGTGGTGATGATGCCAGCTTGCCCGTACGAAGTACATCGGTGGTGGAGGGGTTGCAGTGGAGTGCCTTGGCTGGGATGGCCCTGGCTGATGTACTACTGCCAGCTAGCGGCTCGTGCGACCTCATCGGGCAACCCAGCCTGTTCCAGAAGCTCGCACAACAACAGCACCGACTGCAGCACCTTTCAAATAGACGCATAGAAACGGCCGCAAAGAGCAAGTAAGGTCTGGAAGGTAAGGTTCCATTGGCCAATCACTGACGCAGCTGGGGGGGGGGAGGATGAAGTGTGCCAGCCCACCACCTGAACCTGAATACAGGCACCGACATAATACTCCCCGGGCTACCTCGACCAACGGGCAACTGACAACTGACATTGACATCTTGTGAATTGGGATCCAGGGATGCGGACTGGCGAGAGACATTGGGGTCACAAGCCTCGGCCGACGCCTGATCCTTGCCTTCTGCAATGGCATCTCGAGTTCTCGACCCCTTCTGTGGCTGTTGGGCCAGAACAGAGTCGAGGCGGGCGTCGGCTGTGGCTATGCCAAGGACAACCAGGAATCGGATGGCAGCCAGGCGTCACAACTCAACTCACTCGACTGACGTCGTGTTTGCTCCCTGCGGCTGAGTTGCAATGGACGTTTCTGGACAGGTAGCATGCGACAACAACTCGAAGCGGCTGCATTCGTGGCGCATGACGAGTTGGTACGAGACATGTGCAATGCGCGACGCTCTGTCGGCCAGTCTGTTGATGTCTGGGCAACCTCGTGGGCTGCGAGCTTCGAGCGGAAGGGCAGCAAAGGCAGCGCGGCGCAAGAGACAAGAGACAAGGGCCATCCAACAATGAACCGCGTAACGGTAGGACGGCAGGCCGCGCAACCAGGTGACTGACTGCCTGCTCGGAGGATACGAGTACAAGAATACAACTGTGCCAGCCCGTCCGCTGCCTTCATCGTAGGAAGCGGGCGGCCCCCCGGACGAGGACGAGAGGACAACGGCGGGCAGTCCGTGTCCCACGCTATCGAAGTTTGCCTGGGTAAACCTGGCCTGCCTGGACCATGCGCTGCCTCTCGTTGCCTCTCGTCACGTCTCGTCACCGACGGGGAGAAATGCCTCCAATGCGACAAAGACACCTCAGCGGTCGTCGTGTGTCCTCGGGTGCCGACGTGTGGGCGAGGCAGGACAAGGTGGTGACCCGCCGTCCAGACACTCCCTTGTAAACCGCCAAATGCTTGGTGAGAGCCTGAGAGGGACAGTGATGGGGTGATGGCTCAAAGGAGCCAGGCTCACCTGTCATGACCGCAATGGCTGTGCCCCGTCACCAGGCGCAGTAGGAAATATTCACTCATCAGGAACAGCAAGCCCGCGAATGGCGCAGCGGGTGCCGTGCCTGGACACGCCGCCGCGCACGCAGGACCAAACGAAACGAGTCCAGGACTCGCCGGCGGTGCTTGGCCCCTCGCAGATGAGGCTTCAGCTCACGTCCAGCCATTCAGCCGCGAGCCAGAATAGCCCGGGATACCACCACCTTGCACCCTCCTGGGCCTGCCAAGCCAGGTACGAGGTAGTATTCAGTACGGATATTCGTACTCCGTACCATCATCATCATGCCAACCTAACAGGACTCGGTACGCCGTGCTCTTGGTTAGTGGGAGCCTCGGAGCCCTCCCGTCGCTGCTTGTCACGGCACTTGACAGGAGGGGATTGGATGCCTAATAATCACCACGCCAAGCTGACGGGGCCAAGTGCTGAAGCGCTTCACTGCCCAATCACTCCCACTTCCTTCTTCGGTTTGGGGGCTAATAGCCTGCAAGTTGCAACTAACATGGATGGACTGACGCGAGGCTGCGCCTGCCTGTTCACGTGTCTCACTTAACCAGAGAAAGTCGTCGTCCTACACGAACTGGCGCCGTCCACCCCTTTCTGCCAACCCAACGCTTGAAGGCAGCAGCCTGAGGCTGGTGCGCTGCCAATTCACCCGCCGTCTCGTCGTCGCCGTCGCTGCACGGTCACCATCGCCTCACGGCACAGCTCGGGGCCAGGACCTGCGTCTTGCCATGCCCTGCCAGGCACGCGGCGAGTCGAGACAAACGACAGAGCAGCCTCCATCATTTCCTGTCCGCCCCGTCCGCCGTGTCGTGCCATGCCATGCCCAGCCCAGCCCTGCCCAGCCCAGCCCCAGCTCTACTGGCCGGCTACCTCACAGACATCACCGACGCCCTGCCTATTTACGTACCTCACCTAGCCGGCTCTCCATTTCAGGTACGGGGCTCGGCTTTGCCACTCCCGCCTTGCTTTCTCTTTTGTCCCCAACCCGGGTTTCCTTTGTCCGTCCTGGCCCTGCCTCACCTAGGACTGCGATACCGAAGCCAGGCTCGCGCCCAACCGAGTGGTTGTTGCGCCCCGTTTCATCCCGTCCGTCCCCTTACCGAACGTGCAACTGAACAGTGGCCTCGTCACTTCACGCCTGACGTACAAGGCGTGCGGGTCTTTGACTCACTCCGGCTTCTGTGTCCTGGCTGGATCCCCGTTCCCATGCCGGACAGGGTTGCCTCACGCCGTCTAGCTGTCTGACGAGCTGCTCACCTACCTGACCTCGCCTTATTCACGGTCTACGGTACGTACTCGTGGGACATGGCAGCTCATCCAGGTTGGTATAAATAAAGATCTCTTGTCTCTTTGAATACTGTCCTTCTTCTCCTTCACCTCTACAGACACACACGACCACACACATCCCATCGACCTACAGTTACAGCTACAGACCCCGAGCTTAGCCTCCTCCTGCATCCCAAGCGTCTACAAGACAATAACCACTGCAACAACCAACCGCTACAATGCCCGGCCCATACAACGTCCAGGTCCACCAGGCCTCGCGGGAGGCCTCGGTTGGTAGCTCCTACACCGCATCCTATGCGTCTTCTTCCGCCTCTGCTTCCTCGGCGGCTTCTTCGCCACGCTCCGGATCGCCGGGAACATACCGCGTGTACGGTGCTGGTAAGTCGACCTGCCTCACTGAGCCATCTCGTCCCTCTCACCCCCCCCCCCCCCCCCCCCCCGGGTCCTAACACGAACCACAGGCAACCACACGGCCAAGAAGGCCCAGGTGTCGAGCGCCGTTGATGTCGTCCAGTACGGCACTACCGGCTACCAGGCAGGCTCCCCGAGCCCTGGCTATGGCGGCACCTACTCGAGGAAGTAAGTAAGTGGACGGCGGACTTCACACTGCTTCCTCAAGTATGCACGCCATGGCGCTCTACGACATGGCCAGCGGTTTCCTCTTTCTCTCTCATATTAGACAACGGACAGGCAACTAGGGGTTTTTTTTGGGCTTTCATGTACTACCTGGGATGGGTTTGGCAATTTCGGGCATTTAAAAAAAACCACACAACGAGACCTCGCGGCTCTGTATTCTTACAACGACGATATGGGCGGGTACTGGGATGATTTCATCAATGCTTTGGGCGCGGACATGGGACATGGGGACATCGGGAGGCAGGATCAACTACGGCCACGCGCTCCTACTAGAATCAATGAATTTGCAACAATTTTGCGACAATGCTCCCACTTGTCCCATCAATTCGAGACCATGTATCACTGGGACGAACCGACCCAGCAGATCGGTGCCTGCATGATGCCAATGCTGCAGGAACCAGAGGCAGCCAATACGTTGATGCCCAACTACCGTGTTAGCACCCTACGATGCAGGGACATGCGAACCATGGGCGCCGGGCTCAGGCACAAACGGGGTCCTCATCTTCCAATGAGATTGACGACGCCATTATTGAACTTTGCTATGAAAGAGAGAGAGAGAGAGAGGAAAACAAATTTATGCGCTCGTGTTTGCGCGTCTCCTTTTGTGATTGTGTGCGTTTTAGGAGATTGTTGTTTCCGAGAAAGTCCACAAAGCCAGCCCAAGCCCAACACGACTCACGAGTAAGTCAGGCAACGCAACTTGCAAGCATGAAAGCGTTGCGAGTCACACGCCCCAGTATGAAGTACTACCTTGTACAACCAAAAAAACAGAACACCCGTAATGTCCCATGTTCATTAAACAAGGCGACCGCCTGGCTCAAGCACCGCCCTCGCGCTTGGCGTACTCGTCCTCGATGGCCTCCTTGTACTTTTGCTCCGCCGAGCGGGGGTCCTCACGCAGAACGCCCTCCTTGACGAGCTCGTCGGGGCTCGGGCGGTGGGAGATTTTGTCGTTGAGCTTGTCCTCGAGCATGCTCCTCTCGAGCTGCGGGAGCGATTGTCAGCACAAGCCTGTTCGCCTCATTCGAGAGCCCCGCTGGGGCGATGGATGGGTGGCAACAAGACTCACCTCCTTCTGGTGGGCCAGCAGGCCAGGCGCGGCCGAGGATGCTGGGAGAATGTTCTCTAGGGCGAGCGAAGAGGGAGTGGTCAGCAGGCCGTAGTTGCGTAGTTCATCAAGGTAAGGGATTTGGGGACTGGCGAGGCAGTGGAGGACTGGAGGTAAAGTGAGGCGGTCGAGGCGGACGGGCCAACTACACTAAAGCCTGGATGCATCGATTGGAGGCTACTCACTGTCTACCAGCTCGGCGCGGTTCGGCCGGTGCATCAGGTGGTTCTCGAGCGAGTTCTTCCTTGCATGGTCGGGGCGGATGGGCGAGATGGGCGTCTCGTCGACGGGCGGGGGCTGCTTCTGCTCGGTGGGCTCGGCCATGGTGCTGAAGAGGTGTGTGTTGGTGGTGAACTGGTGATGCTGTAGTCGCTATTTCGAGTGTGTGTGGGTTACCTTATATATTGTGCTTGGCTATACGTACACCCGGAGCTTCTTGTTTCATCGACGGCGTCAGGAAAGTACGGTACAGACGACGGTTCTAGCAGAAGAGGAGAGATGGAAGGGAGTTGCGAGAGGTGGGCGGCAAGAAGCTTTATTAGTCGTCTTGACGCGGGCGCTGGTCGATGCGGCAGCCAGCCAGCCTCTCCACTGCATGGAGAGCTGCGCAGCACCACAAGCATCGGATGCATTGCAAGGGCCCCATCCTCCCATCCCGTTGGCTGTCGCCTCACCTCCTCCTGCGGCCAGCAGCGACCCAGACTTGACAGAGTCGCTGGCCTGGTGATGTTGCGGCAGAGCGGGCATGATTGGCATGCGGGCAGCGCTACCCCGCAACGAGCGGCCGTCCAGCGTCAGGGTGGGAGGAGCCGGGCTCGACCTGCGTCACCAGCGGGGATTACCAGAGCTTCACCAGATTGGCTGGCTCGGCCGCTTGGGTAGGGAGGCCGCTGGGGCAAAAAGCCAATCTTCAGGTGCAGTCCGTACGTGAGGGCACGTCGAGTTGAGGCGATGGAGATGCCTGAGCTTGTTTGGCGGAGTCGTCTGCAGGCCAAGGCGCTTCCATCCCGGTTCCCCAGATGTCGAGGTTATGGCGCTGTGCCTGAAGCCCTGGACTTGATTGCAAGGGGCTGAGGCGTTGCAAGTTGGAAGCAGGGAATTCGACGCCGCCAAATCGTGTACGCATGTAGATCCCGGCGTATAAGCTAGGAGCACAACGCTCTTCGGTTTACATGTAGACCTCAGCCAGCAATAAATCTACGAGTATGATAGAGGCACGACTCCAGAGTGCCGTCCGTGCCTGTGAAATGATGCGGGAGACGGGGGACGGGGCACGGGGGACGGGGCACGGGAGCCCGAGCTGTGGGGCTTCCAGGTTTCCAGCACGGGCGGCGCCAACGGCTCCAGTGGACCAACAGTCGTTTCCATTTTTAGCGCCACTGTCGCCAGTGGACTTGTCCGTCCAGCAGTGCCCAGAGCACGCATGATGACGACAGCTACAAAGTACAGGGCAATATGGACCTCACAGCTTTGGCAGATGGTCCCTCATAGGACCATGATTGACACCACTTGTTCATGGGCAGCGTCATTTGTTCGACGACTGCAAATAGAATGAGATTCCATTGCGTCGTCAACTTGCGACAAGCGCGCGCCATCCCCCGCCGCTCCCGCCACTGATTCGTGTGCCCCAAGGCTGTGCAAGGGACGGAAAATTGTCGGCGTTTCGTCACCGTCAGGCACCAGATCATCATCGGCCGCGACACTCCGTACTCCATACTCTGCGCTCGCATCCAGCCACACCTCCAACGATTGCGCATAAACCCGCACCTCTTCCGCTCGCCTTCGCAGCCTCCGCCCTCGCTTCGCTCTCGCTGCTCTACTTGACTATCAGGCGGCCCTCTGATGCTCGAGTGAACTTCATCGGCGACGATTCCTCCTCCACCCGCGCCCTACCCCTCTCACTCCTCCTGGTAGTCGCTCGCCCACCATGGTAAGACACGAGACACCACCCCTCACCAGCCATGCTCGGCCGCCCGACCGGCGCTCACAACCTCTAGGGTATATCACGGCGTCCCAAGAACAAAGCCGCCCAGAATGCCCAGCCCGGAGCGTCGGGCGCCCATGGCGGCGGCGGCGCGAAGCCCAAGAAAGCCACCTTCGAGGTGACCAAGAAGAAGGAGATTGGCGTCTCCGATCTGACCCTGCTGAGCAAAGTCTCCAACGAGGCCATCAACGACAACCTCAAGAAGCGCTTTGAAGGCGCCGAGATCTACACTTACATCGGCCATGTGCTGGTCTCCGTCAACCCCTTCCGGGACCTTGGCATCTACACCGACCACGTCCTCGACAGCTACAAGGGCAAGAACCGTCTCGAGATGCCTCCGCACGTCTTTGCCATCGCCGAGTCCGCATACTACAACATGAAGGCCTACAGCGACAACCAGTGCGTCATCATCTCAGGCGAGTCTGGCGCCGGCAAGACCGAGGCCGCCAAGCGCATCATGCAGTACATCGCCAGTGTCTCCGGCGAGCAGTCGGGCGACATCAAGAAGATCAAGGAAATGGTGCTGGCCACGAACCCCCTGCTTGAATCCTTCGGAAACGCAAAGACGCTGCGAAACAACAACTCCTCGAGATTCGGAAAATACCTCCAGATTTACTTCAACTCGACGGGCGAACCGGTCGGCGCGGATATTACAAACTACCTCCTCGAGAAGTCGCGAGTCGTCGGCCAGATCGCAAACGAGAGAAACTTCCACATCTTCTACCAATTTACAAAGGGAGCTTCGCGGCAGTACCAGGAACTCTTTGGCATCCAAAAGCCCGAGACGTATGTCTACACGAGCCGCTCCAAGTGCTTCGACGTGGACGGCATCGACGACGTCGCCGACTTCCAAGATACGCTCAACGCCATGAATGTCATTGGCCTGAGCCAAGCAGAGCAGGATGAGATCTTCCGCATGCTGGCTACTGTCCTGTGGATCGGAAACATCCAGTTCCAGGAGGACCAGAGCGGGTACGCCGCCGTTGCCGATCAGTCGGTGGTGGACTTTGCCGCATACCTCTTGGAAGTGCCGCCCGAGCAACTGGTGAACGCCATCACCATTCGCATCCTGACCCCCCGGAATGGCGAAGTGATCGAGTCCCCCAGCAACCCCGCCCAGGCGACTGCCACGCGAGATGCCCTGGCCAAGGCCATCTACAGCAATCTCTTCGATTGGATCGTGGAACGCGTAAACAAGTCTCTAAAGTCCAGGCAAGCCACTGCTAATACCATTGGCATTTTGGACATCTACGGATTTGAAATCTTCGAAAAGAACAGCTTTGAGCAGCTATGCATCAACTATGTCAACGAGAAGCTACAACAAATCTTCATTCAGCTCACCCTCAAGGCGGAGCAAGAGGAGTACACGAGGGAGAAGATTCAGTGGACACCCATCAAGTATTTCGACAACAAGGTGGTGTGCGAGCTTATCGAGCAAGTCAGGCCGCCTGGCATCTTCTCTGCCATGAAGGATGCCACCAAGACGGCACATGCTGATCCCGCCGCATGCGACCGGACCTTTATGCAGAGCATCAACGGCATGTCACACGCCCATCTGACACCTCGGCAAGGCAGCTTCATTGTCAAGCACTACGCTGGAGACGTCTCGTACACCGTCGACGGTATCACCGATAAGAACAAGGACCAGCTTCTCAAGGGACTCCTGAACCTCTTCCAGACGAGCGGGAATAAGTTCGTCCACGCCTTGTTCCCTCACCAGGTCGACCAGGACAACCGAAAGCAGCCGCCCTCGGCAGGCGATCGAATCCGCACGTCAGCGAACGCACTGGTGGACACGCTCATGAAATGCCAGCCATCGTACATTCGAACCATCAAACCAAACGAGAACAAGTCACCCACGGAATACAACAGCCCCAATGTGCTCCATCAAGTCAAGTACTTGGGTCTGCAGGAGAATGTCCGAATTCGACGAGCCGGCTTTGCCTATCGCCAGGATTTCGACAAGTTTGTCGACCGCTTCTTCCTCCTCTCTCCCGCCACCTCGTATGCCGGCGAATACACTTGGCAAGGCTCATATGAAGATGCCGTAAAGCAAATCCTCAAGGACACCAGCATCCCCAAGGAAGAGTGGCAGCTTGGTGTTACGAAAGCTTTCATCAAGGCCCCGGAGACCCTGTTTGCCCTGGAGCACATGAGGGACCGATATTGGCATAACATGGCGACCCGTATACAGAGAATGTGGCGTGCCTATCTCGCATACCGGGCCGAGTCAGCCACCCGGATACAGCGGATGTGGAGGAAGAAGCGAACCGGTGCGGAGTACTTGCAGCTTCGCGACCAGGGCCATCGGGTGCTCCAGGGGCGCAAGGAACGGAGGCGCATGAGTCTATTGGGCTCTCGCAGGTTCCTCGGTGACTACCTGGGAGTCAATGCCACCAACGGCCCTGGAGCGCATATCCGCAACGCTGCAAACATCGGGCCCAACGAGCGAGCCCTCTTTTCCTGCCGCGGCGAAGCGCTCGAGGCCAAGTTCGGACGGTCCAGCAAGCCGAGTCCGCGTATTATCGTCGTCACCAACAGCAAGTTCTACATCATCGCCCAGATGCTCGTCAACGGCCAGCCACAGATCTCCGTGGAGGGGTCCATCCCACTCGGTGCCATCAAGTTCATTGGGACTTCCACGGCCCAAGACGACTGGTTCTCACTTGGAGTCGGCTCGCCCCAGGAGGCCGACCCCTTGATGAACTGTATTTTCAAGACGGAAATGTTCACGCAAATGCAGCGCGTCATGCCCGGCGGCTTCAACCTCAAGACTAGCGACATGATTGAGTACGCAAAGAAGCCCAACAAGATGCAGCAGGTCAAGGTCATGAAGGACTCTCAACAGCGGGCAGACTTCTACAAGAGTGGTGCTATTCATACGCATCAAGGAGAGCCTCCAAATTCACTTTCAAGGCCTATGCCGAGGGCCAAACCCGTACCACCGAGGCCGATTACTCGAGGCAAGCTCATCAGGCCGGGTGGTCCAGGAGGCCGGCCGTCCAGGCTCACGGGCAACCGAACTGCTCAGCCGAGACCAGGTGCTGGTAGCGCCAGAGCTGTTCCCCAGCCTCCTGCTGCTGTCCGCGTCGCTGCCTCCGCCGCGGCGAATGCACCTGTTCCTGCTGCTGCACATAAGCCTCTCCCAAGCCATACAAGAAACCAGAGCAGCACTGGGGGAGCAGCTCGTGCTCCCCCGCCCCCTCCACCAGCTGCACCCCCTGCTAGGCCAAAGATCATGGCCAAGGTGCTGTACGACTTTGCCGGCCAGAAGGAGAACGAGCTCTCCATTCACGCAGGGGATCTGCTCGAGATTGTCCAGAAAGAAAGCAACGGTACGTACTGCGCTGCCCATCTCTTGAACTCGCTTAACTAACATCGTTGTACAGGCTGGTGGCTCGCAAAGAACGCACAGGGACAGGCTTGGGTCCCGGCAGCGTACGTTGAGGAACAAGCGGCTCCCGCTCCCGCTCCTCGAGCACCACCTGCTCCCCCGCCAGCCAAGGCAAAGCCAACGCCGCCGGCCCCGCCAGCGAAGCGTCCCGCGGCCGGTCGTAAGCCTGCCGACCTGGCTCAGCGAGACTCGGGCATGAGCCTCAATGGTGCCAGCGGCTCCGACGGCAGCCGCAGCACAACGCCCACGCCCAGCTTGGGTGGCAGCTTGGCGGATGCTCTCCTGGCTCGCAAGAACGCTATGCAGAGGGAGAAGGAGAACGACGACTGGTAGTCGTGGTACGAATTACGCATTCACGGCCTCGGTGTGATGAGAGCCGCATGTTTTTTTGAACCTGTTTCCTCGCGCGACGTGAGGCAGCGCAGAGATGTTTCTTGTTGTATATCCAAAGATGTGAAAGGGCAACCCGCGTCTTACCGCATGGGGGCCATCGGTGGCCAGTCTACATGGCGCAGTGTCTGGGTACTCGGCAAGCGTGGCATGGCGGACGCCTAGACGCGCGTTTTCTGGCTGAATTTAGAACGTTAGATTGATTCATTAAGAAAGACTCTAGTTATGATGATGCTAGGTCCTTTATGCTACGGCCTGTCTTGTTGTTACAATGAAATACAGTGTTGTTCTCAGCCCTTCGGTTTCGGACTAGGCGTCGTCATCCCGTTGAAGGACCTTTCGCCGCCGCAGCAGCTCTCCGAGCGGCACTTCATCATCGTCGTCATCGTGAAGTGCATCGGCGTCGGCGGCATCTTCCGCATCCTCATCCACGCCGTAGTCGCGAAGTCGCTCACCGTCCGAGTTCATCCATCCCGGCGATCCATCCATGTCATCTTGGTCGTAAGCGTCGTCAGAATCATCAACCTCGTCTATGATGTCGTAGTCGTCGACTTCCTCCAGCTCCGCGAGGAGCATGTTTCTGCGCTTTGCGTCCTGTTGCTGGCGTTCCTTCAACGCCTGCTTCTCCTCTTCGGGGCTCAGGTTCACGTCTCGCAGCTCTGCGTCGTAGTCTCGCCGGGCCGCAGGCCAGGCCCTGGCAGCTCGCCGGATCTTCTCTGGGTCGGGGGGCGGCCACAGGCCCTCTTTGCGGTTGAAGCCGTTTTCCTCCCAAGTCCAGCCGCAGCCTTGGCCGTCTTTGCCAACGGTGGGATTGCCTGCGAGTGGGAAGAACCAGAGCAGCATGTTGGGAGTTCCCATGGCTTGAGCCATGTTAGCAAAGAGGCCAACGTCGTATGGGAACTCGACCCTTTCGAATCGGAACTTCTCTCCGTCTGGGCCGGTGATGTCCCACCAATCCCGCCCACCACGATCGATGGTTGCCTCGTGTCGGTCGAGCTCCCAGCCCTCAATCATGGTGCAGTTGAACAGCCAGGTCTTTACGGTGGTTATTAGCATGATTCCGAGGGCAAGGGTCGTGAACAGGCAGATGAGCGACGTCAAGGCCAACGCGATGAGACCCTCGAGGCTGGGGCCCAGGTATGCGGGCAGATGTCGTGCTTCCCAGAGAGCATAGAATCGCTGCCACAGGAGCTTGCCCAGTGTCCAGAGCGAAACGTTGGCATAGACAAGGAACCGCAAGAAATGCGGAAACGTCGTCATGGACACGCAGTTTCGGGTCCACGGGCAGTGGTGGTCCATCTTGGGAATGCATCGTCCGCAATGTCGGCAGTGATGGGCTCGCGGCGGCTTCGGAGCAGAGCATTTTTTGCACCAGCAGCCCTCGGCCTCGATCACTTGGTCGGGGAAGACATAGCGTCCCGGATCGACCGTCACCGCCTTGAAGTAGGAGTACCAGAGGCACAGCAGCAGGGTATTGAAGACGACGGCTTCGGTTCGCGAGGGCGGGCCGGGGTCCAGAGTCGAGTAGTGGAAAAGGTACTGCGAGAAGTAGCTGAGGAACGCAATCAGCAGGCAGACGGCAGGGACGGCGAGGTTCTGGACGAGCGGCGCCTCGTTGAATCCCGCCATGGCGATGGGAGCTGGGATGGAGCTGGGAGCTGAGATCAACAAGGGTCCAAGCCTCGAAGTGAGGTGTGGTTGGTGCCGCCTGCAGGTGACGCGGTGGGCCAGGGGACGACGCGTACTCGTACGGATTAATCCGTACTTCGTACGAGTACATAAATGCACCCAAGTAACTCGGCTCCCAGCTTATGTAAGTATGACCTCGCCTTGAAGGAGCCACTGAGCCAGCCACACTGCCACACCACCCACCCCCTGAGCTCAGCGAACGAATGTTGAAGAACATGTCGCTAATTGGGCACATAACCGCGATGCCTTCAGCCTTGGACACGAATGCCATGAGTTGGCGCTCGTAGAATTGTTCCTTGAGTTGAGGCCAGCGACAGCAGGCTCGCTACGAGTCAAGCGATGGCCCGATATGTGGCGGTCCAGCTCCTGGCCCTGAGGCATGTGTTTCCCGCGCTTCAGTCGAGTGACTGCTCATTCTAACGTCTTTCCAGCTGTGTTTTGTCGTTTGGCTATATATCTCACTCACTAGAGCGCCATTCTTTGACTGGTATGGCCCCAAAAAGCCGGCACCGCTCTCTGATCACACGGTGCTGACACGACGAGCAGAGAGACCACGGTTGTCATCGCTCTTGGTGTTGCTCCTGTCAGGGGCCATATGCTTTGCTGCCGGCTACTTTTCCAAGTGGCTTCCTGGTGCAGATGGACGGTTCGCGGCCGGCCGACACCACGGCCAAGGCGCATCTTTGTTGGACAATACCTCTGATGAGGCGCTGCTCAAGGGCTCTAGCAGCCATCTTCCCAACCGCCCGAGGAGATATTCTCTGCCGGCGCTGGTATGCTGCATCGTATTGCGGCTGGAGGTCTTCCACCGCGTAAACTACCAGCAGCAATGCGCTAGCCCCGGAATGGAGGTAAGCGGTGCTCCGTTACCATGAGCATGGTGCGCGCCCTGCTAACGCCAACGCGGCAGTCATTTCTGTGTCTTCTCTTGATAGGCTATGAGATATTCTCGAGTCGGCGGAGATGGGGCGTTCCTATAACGGAGGATGCTGATGACCCTTGGCGCAGCGTCTTCGACGACCTGCACGACTGGTTCACCGGCCCCCGGGTGACTATGGTCACGATGGTCATGAGCGCAGGTCTGTTCTCGACTGGCACGTACTTTTCCGTTGCCCAGATTACGAGGTCCACCTACATCTGCTTTAGTCCCGTCGATAGCCGACCCCAGACGATTCTGTTACAGCTCGCCGGTCTTGTCCTGGATGCCGCCATCATCATCTTACTTTGGCGAGTTCTTGCGTGGACGAGGACCACGAAGCTGCGGCTACGTATGCTGGGTGGCGTGCTTTTCCTTTCCTCTGTGGTCGTCGCAATCCTGTGGTTGGGCGGCACTATCCTGAGCGGCACTCGCAGGTTCAACGTTGCCTTTGGATCACTGTACGGATTCGATGTGCTGGTGGACAGCGTTGCCTTTGCTACACTCGTCGTGTCTTCGGCATTGTGGGTTTGCGAGACATCGCCCATCACACCGGCAGGCGTTGTTACATTTCTTGCCGGGACATGGAGCTCCAGCATGAATGTGCTTAATCTAGGCGACTGGATGCATATCTCACGCGCCGGCAGCTTGCTGCCGCTTTGGCTCATTGCCTTCGGAGCCGTCTTGTTCACTTACACCCACGATATTCGATCCATCATCTTTGTTCGGCGTTTCCTCCTGACTCTCCTGTTCATGGTGCTTCTCATAGCGGCCACCATAATCACCTTTACCACGCGGCTCGAGAGGTTTGACGAACGCCACCCTATAAACGATCTCATATACGATGCTCAGACCCGGCACGATCGCTGGCTGGTCGAGGCGACTACGAGCAAGGCTCTTCCGGCGGCGGTCAAGATATACGAAGAACGTCACTCGGGCAGGGCACCTCCCCCCAACTTTGCCGAGTGGTATCAAGTCGCTTCCGGATCCGTCATCGTCGACGACTTCAGGCAGATGGACAAAGATCTTGCTCCTTTTTGGGGGTTTTCGCCAGCAGACCTGCGAAAAAGGGCAGATTCTATGGCTGCTCAGCCCGGTGTGGACGTGATCAAGGTCAGCGGTGGTCAGGTTACCAAAAGCGACGCTGGCGACGACGGCAAAAACCTAGACCTGGGCGAGTTGGTTGAAATGATCAAGAAGTTCTCTAGACACCTTCCAGACATGGTTTTGCCCATCAACCTCAGCCCGACGCCGCGCATTCTTCCATCCTGGCGAGACGTTCAGCTGAAGGGACGAGCTGATTTGAGTTCCGTCGTTGATCTCATCTCGAAGAGATCGTCAGGAGACACAAACGAGACGATGCGCACGCTGGAGTCGAGAGACGGGCAGGATGCTTCCAACGCCCCGGCGTGGGAGCTGACCTGGGCGAGCGACTTCCGCCAGATGCAGATTGATGCATGCCCGCCCGATTCCCGAATCAGGACGAGTCCGCATTGGAATATTGGCCAGTTTTGTTCAGGGTGTACGAAGGCGCACTCTCGGGGCCAACTCCTGAGCGACTTTGGACAGTCGCTGGACGTCTGTGACCAGCCAGACCTGAAGTATCTACACGGCTTCTCCATGACCGACCCACGATCACCGCCAATCAGGCAGCTGCTCCCTCTATTTGGCGCGTCAAAAACGGACGACTTCCGAGACATTCTCATACCGCTACCAAGATCTACGCTGGAAAAGCCTGACGTCTCGTGGCAGTTCTCAAGGAGATACGACAATCTGTTTTGGAGGGCCTCGGTTGGAGATCACGCAATTAATGAACAGGCGCTGCGTGGAAGCCACAAGTTCCGACTGCTGCATCTCATCAAGAGTCCGAAGCCACAGGATCGGGTAACCATGCTTCTCCCAGTCCCTGGAGAAGAGCACCAGTTCAGGCCTGAGAAAGTGTCTGCAGCAGAAGCCAGCAACGCTGTTCCATTTTCTGCCGGAATCAACGACTACTCGGCTTGCTTGGGGAACAATTGCGACCTCGTCAAGCATGCCTTTGGCACGGAAGCAGATACGGAAGAGGCGCTGGAATATCGCTACGTTCTCCTGACTGATGAGGACGACGGTCCGCCGGGGCAGGTGCTGCGGACAATCCGATCAGGCAGCGTCCCGCTCGTCTCGTCGATATTCCGAACGTGGTACACGGAAAGACTGGAGCCCTGGCTACACTTTGTGCCCATCGACGTGCGCTATCACGCCCTGCACACGACCTTTTCATACTTTACCGGGACAGAGAACCGGCCCAAGATTAACGGCAGAGATACGGCGCTCAAGGGCCGTGAAAACGACGCCGAGTGGATCAGCCAGCAAGGACAGCGGTGGGCGGAGAAGGCGCTGGCTAAGAAGGACATGGAGATTTACCTATTCCGGCTACTCCTCGAATGGGGGCGGCTGATTGACGACCGTCGAGGTGAGATTGGGTATCGGCAGGTCCAGGATGGGGAGTTTCAAAACCACGGATGGACGCGAGTCGACAAATAATATACGGGTACGGGCTACGGATAGACAGGGACATATCGGGATGGGATGCAAACGTGTAATTCTACTTGTACTGGGCATAACACATAACGCGGAGAGCAATGGTATAGAAATTGCAACAGCATGTAGGATCGACGGCCATGGAAGCAGCAAGTAAGTGGCTTGGTTGCACAGGCTGACGGGATGGTTACAGACAGCGGGCATTAGCAGCAGGTGAGCCTCGGCGGATTGTTGCATGCATGCAGCTACGGATACGTCGCCCAGGGTGGCGGCGCTAAGGGGCCAAGCAGCAGTCCGAGGAGTCGGAGGAGCCTAAATGCGAGGTCCAGTGCTTCATCTGAAGATGCACGCACACGACGGATGCACGACGCGGCGTGCAGGGGCATGCGGTGGATGTTGAGGATGTTGGGGATGCTGGGGAGGGCATCATCGTGGGCTGGAGCCTCCTGGAGGTGCTTGGGGCGGATGTGCCCCCATGCACGACGACGGCCACCACCACCACGTCCTCCGGTGACCCCCAGGGCAGCGGGCATTGGCACTGCAACCCGAAGCAGCCGGCGGAGGGCTCGGCCAAATACGACGGTGGGTGCAACGGCGGAGGCGGATGGTGGACGGATGATAGATACCTACCTAGGGTCCGAGAGACGCACCGCACGCCGGCCTGCCTGGCCTCGGGTCCGAGAATGTTGGGGAAGACTTAGATGAACAGGACCACGGCATGGCACGGCATGGCACGGCATGGCAGGGAATCGAGCCTCGGTGAGGGCCAGGGAGCACGGGTGGCGCGCGTGCGCTCTCGCATGTGTTTAGTAGATGCTGGCGCGTGCGTGTAAGTGTGTGTGAAGGTTAGGGTGCGTGTCTGCGTCAGGGACTCGGGGTGCGTCAACGAGCTGAACCAAAGGACCAAACCCAACCCGCCGAACAATATCTGTGGGGTAATTATTAATGATTAAATACTAGCAGTCGGGTGAGCAAGGGGACGGGCGCGGGGGGGGGAGGGGGGAGGCGCGAGATGCGTTCATCGGACGGGCCCTACCGACCGCAGATGATGTGCTTTGGGTCTGACTTGCATACGAGAGCTTCACCGAGGCGGGATGGGATGGCTTTGCGCGAGGAGGACAACCAGCGCCCAGCGCCCAGCGCCCAGTGGGTGGAGGGATAAAAGACGAGGGGACTACCTAACTTACGGACTAGTCCGTAGGGGTTGGGCAGCATGGGGCTGGCGGGCTTGCATGAGGGCGCGCGAGGAGGTTTTGATGGCCTCCTCCGAACATGTCCGGGGGGTGGTGGTGTGAGGTGTGAGGCGTGAGGTGGTTGAGAGGGATCTTTACTCGTAGGCGGGATTTGCGGTGGAGGGAGGTGAGATGCAGCACATGTCTTGGCCGCTGCTCTGTTGATGCTGACAGAAATGCACCGTCCTCTTCTACCCGGTCCTTGGCCCAGCTTGAGCAACAACACGTACCTATGAGTAGGTAATTATACCTTACTCTGTACGGACGACCACACAGGGGGCGTCCTTCTCGTCTGACAGTGTCCATTGGCCCTGCGCGGTATTAGCGCTGCAACCGTGCTGCATCTAGAAGCCCCCGGGCTGCCTTACCTTGGGCACAGGCATGATGCCGTCATCTCGCGCATCAGAATCTTATCCGTGCCTAGGCAGTCGAGCCTTGAAACTCGTTGGCCTGCTCCACGTGAGGCGGCGTGTGGCCTCCCCGAGGTCTGTCCGTCTCCCGTTGCGGTTTCTCCTGCGTCGTCGTCGGCGCTTTTGCCGCGTGTAATACAATGAATGCTTCGGGCCTGTCCAGCCCCTGTCGGTTCGCTTGCCAGGAAGGGGCTGCATTCTCACGGCCCTTCACCTTGTGCTACCTAGGCATCTCGCGGGCTGCTGTTCATTACCGACGACATGCCACATGCAGACAGAGGTGCTACCCTGCAGCGCTGGTAATGCAGCAGATCCCGACCGAACCCGGTCGGCACAGCCGTGGACGGATCATGGATGCCCACCTGAGGTGGCCTGCGACTCCGTGGGGATTTAGTCCGTACGGACTGGATATTTCGCAATTCGCCCGAGCATCTTGCTCGGACAGGCTGTCAATTACTGCCGCTGCTGTCACCTGCAGAGCATTGGCTGCCTGTGCGAGGTGACGATATCACTACCCGCGAGTACGAGTACAACCGCAAGACCGCTACTATCCTCCACTGACCGCCCGCTGGATTTGGGCGACCGATGAGCCCAGGGCAAACGACAGTACGACCCCGGGCCCCCTCCGACCCTTGACCTGGTCCGATCTGCTGGGTTCCATTCCCCCGTCGCCCCCCCCCCCCAATATCCAGGCCCTGGCCAGCGCGCACCAATAGGCTCCGGGCTGCGCGGTTGCTGCAGCGCACGTCGTCTCTTGGGGTCATTGGACGCCTGTTGCAGTTCCAATTCCTTGTGAGAGCTCGGAGCGTCCCCCGATGCAGCTGTGGGTGGACGACGGCGACGGGTGTGCCCCTCAGTCGCGGGTCGAGTGCAGGTTCCAGAGTGTCACAAGAAAAAAACCTCGATGCAGTCCCCCACGTTTCCGTTTGCTCTTTTGCACCGCACCTCCGACCCGGGTCGACTCGACTGACTGGCCTCGCGATCGCCTCCATCTGTCTGCTGCGGCGGCCACTGGTCGGTCTCGGTCTCGGTCTCGTGTGAGAAGACGGCGCGGGCTGGTCTCTCCCTTGGATCGCATCCTTGAGCCAAGTCACCCCAGGTACCCGAACCGTACCCCTCCTCCTCGGCTGCAGCCCGCAATTCTCGCCGGCCGTCTGCCTGCCTGCCCCTCCTTGGCCAAGGTACCTCCAGCTGCTCGCACGCGCGCGCGCTTGGCGGGGTCGCTCCCGGTTCCTCGCTTCCTTCACCTGCCAGCGGCACCGCGCGAGACGCACAGCGGCGGCAAATAAAACGTCAGCTTCACGGCGCTGACCTGGCCCTGACCTTGCGGATTCGCACACCTGGACGCTTCCTCTGACCGAAATTCTGGCCTCGATATTCCGTCTGGCGCCCAACCGCGGCCGTCGGCCCGTGATGCGCGGCGCAGAGACACACAGAGCACACACACATATACCTCATCGTGTAGGCGCCCCCCCCTCGGGCCCTCCCCCGACAGACACGGAGGCTCAGCCGTCTGCGCATTTCCGAGCCCGACAGGGTTGACCTGTCCACGCCCACCGTCTATTCCCCAAGCTACGTCTGGACTGCTTCGTGCCTTGCCTGGCCTTGCCTTGGTCCACGAGGCTCCGGCCCAATTCCGACCAGCGCGCGCCGCTCTCTTCCCCAGGACGCCGCTCCTCTTCCCCCCCCGTCCGTTCAGTCATTCCCCGTACGCCCGCCGCTGCCGATGATGCGCTCCTGACTGCGTCCGGGAGCTCTCGTTTCGTTGCGCAGCCATGGACCCCGTCCACAGCTTGGCTGACGCCGCCTCAGCCCCGGCCTCGGTCCCGGCCCCGGCTCCAGCTTATGAAGAGGCTCGCTCCTCGACAGACGCTCCGGCTCCGGCCCCGGCTCCGGTCCACGCTGCCCACGGCCACGGCCACGGCCACGGTCATGGTCACGGCCAAGGCCAAGCTCAAGATCCGTCCGGCCTGGCTTCCTCCCTCTCGCCGGCCCTGTCCCCCGCCTCCATCCCCCGGCCGCACGACGACACGCCGTCCCGGCCCCCGATGTACTCTCCCTCCCTCGCCAACCCGTCATCGCCTCCGCCGCGCAAGGACACCACCTCATCCATCTCGACCCAGGCCACCACGGCCACCCTGGCCTCCACGGAGACAAACAACACATCGTACAGTGCCGACACCTCCCCCAGCCTGCACCAGTCCATTTTCTCCGTCAAGGATGGGGCCGACGTCTCTAACACCCGCCGCACCAGCAGGAGACGTACCGGGCCTCTTTCCCAGCAGTCCAGGGAGAGGGCTGCCTTGATAAGGAAGCTGGGCGCATGCGCTGATTGCCGCCGCAGGAGAGTTGCTGTAAGTCGCTGCCCCGTGGCTCTGGCCCCGTCTGTTCTACGAACCGCCCTTCTACCTCGCCTTGCGCAACACCAATCATGCTGACGTGGTCACCCTCCGCCGTCCAGTGCCACCCGAGCCACCACAACTTGACGTGGGAGGACCTGGTCACCAAGTTCCACAGGTCCCACAGCCCAAGCATCCAGGACATCGCCCCCTCTCTCGCCGGTGGCCGCGCCCTGAGTCCTGCGGCATCACTCTCCGCTGCCCAACCAGCCTTCATGCACGACCCCCAGGAGATGGACATTGACTCGGTCACGCCCACCCATCATCAACCGGGCAGGCCTCCTCTCAGCGAGACCCGAATCCGCACCCCTCTGCCGTCTGGCCCTCGGCTCGAAAAGTCCCTGTCTCTGCCAGGAATCGAGAGTCTCAAGAACGAACTGCAGAACAATGTCCCAAGGATGCTGTCGACCTCGAATCGCGGCCGTTACAACGCTGTCCAGGCTCTCCTGTTGTTCTGGCAGGACGACGACGACGTGGCCATTGTGCACGGCGCAGTCAAAGAACTGGCAGACGTCTTTGACAAATACTACCACTATACGTTTCAGATCCAAACCATTCCATCCTCCTCCGATGGCTGTAAAAGCTCGTGGAGATGGCTGTCGCGACAGCTCAACGAATTTGCTGAAGATCGCGATCAGCGTGACGTTTTGAAGATTGTCTACTACGCGGGACACACCTACCTCGATGGCAATAGGGAGATGATTCTGGCCAGGTATGTACAAGCACCGCCTACGTCTTGCCGGGCCCCGAGACGTGGCACTGACAAGACGGCAGCTCGAGAGACAACACCAAGGCTTCCACGATAAGATGGAACGGTATCCAGCAGATCTTGGAGGAAGCTTGCTCCGACACGCTCATCATCATGGATGCTGCATATTACCCATCTTCGCGAATGGTTCGACAAAAGGGCGTCCTGGAGCTCATCGCCGCCTCCGTGTCAGAGGAACACGTATCCGTCCTCGACCGCTGCGCCTTCACCCGAGCTCTAGTAGAGGTCCTGCGGACTCGAGCAACGCGGTCGAATCCCCTTTCCGCCGTTGAACTCCACTCCATCCTCCTGGCAACGTATCCAAAGATGATTCAGGATCGGAACCCCGAGAAGGAGACCATTACGAGCTTCCCCGCTCCATTGCACACCATGATGTCGGGCAACTCGAGGCTCCCGTCCGTCTTCCTCTCTCCCGTCTACCAAAACAGTCCTCTGCGCAACAGTTTCTCGTTCGAGAATAGTCCGCAGCTGCACCTCTCCATCAAGCTTCATGATGATAATGTCGACATCGATAGCTGGAATGAGTGGCTGCGTCTGATGCCGGACGGCATAAAAGACGTCAAGGTGGACGGCCCGTTCCGGACCTCGTTCAGGTAGCATACGGTCGCGCGATGTCTGGCACGCCATTTACGCCCGTGTTTGTCCTTTGCATAGCCTTGCGGCGGCGCAGATACCAAAAGTCATTACCAAGTGTACGGCAGATGGTTGTTCGTTTCTTCGTTTCATATTGTCTTCCAGACCCTGGGAGCTCCATTTACATTACGATGGCCTGCGCTCATGCGAGGACGAGTCCATGAATCATTGCACATGGAATGAGTACAGAGAGGCGGTTGGGATAGACGCCAGCCGCAGACGAGTCAATGTTTCAGTGGTTTAGAAGTGGGAGGATGCATGTCACAAGTCGAGGCTGCCGTGCAGTGCACCAGGCCATGGTCTTGTCGTTTCCTTGTCGAGGCTGGCTTTCTGTATATATTTCGCTGTCATTTCATTTTCCAACAATATGCGACGAGGCACAAATTCCTTGGACTACATTCGGGACAATTAAACGCGGTGACGTTGGAGCGATCGTCGGGGAGTATGAAGTGATGAGTGGATGAGTTGACGTCAAGAGGTACAGGTACATGGAAGGTGGGCCCAGACGGTTGCCGAGCAACGGCCAGCAAACACGCTTCGCCCACAACAAAACCCCGTCTGGGCGTGTCCACCCCGACCTCTTGACCAACACTCATCGGTGCACGATGTAAACTCTGCCTTCTTGCCTTCTTCTGTTCCAACTAACCATACCCACTGCACAGCAAACACTTCGGCATGGAGTCGCCGCCAAAGCGAATGACCCGTGCGCGGGCAGCGGCCAAGGCCAGCGAATCCGCCGTCAAAACGACCAAGATTGTCACCGCCGCGGCCAAAGCGAGGACGGCAGGAACCGCCACTGGGAGCACAAAAAGCACAGCCGCCAAGCGAAAGACGAGAGCGGATGAGAACGAGCACGACGATGACCACCAAGACACGGCCGCCCGACGCGCCCCGAGGGGACGGCCTAGGAAGGTCACTCAACCCGAAGAGGAGGCCGCCGCACCAGCACCAGCACCAGCGAAGCCAACACGCGGCCGGCCAGCAAAGAAGCCAGCCGTCGAACCATCAAAGGAAGAGGAGCCTGCTGCGCCGGCGAAGCCCCGCGGCCGGCCCAGGAAGGTCACTGCCCCAGAGGCACAAGAGACGGCACCAGAGCCGGCCAAGAAGACGACACGTAGCCGAGCAACAACCGCCACAAAGCCCAGCACAGCCGCGACCAAGCCAGCTGCGAAGAAGACCGTCAAGTTCCAGGAGCCAGACAAGGAGAACATTCAGCCCGAGCCAAAGGCCACGGAGCCCGCCACAGTTGGGCTCCGTGGCCGCCCCGCCCGCCGCGGAGGAGCCACTGCCGCTCGCACCACGAAGACGGCTGCGAAGACTTCCGACGACGGCCAGAAGAAGCCTTTGAGCCCTAAGAAGGTGACGCAGATGCCGGTGTCTCGCGACGACGACAGCTCCGAGGACGAGCTCGCCATGGAAAAGGTCAAGACGCCGGTCAAGCACATGATGAAGAGCCCGATTAAGCCGCCGGCGAATGTCATTGCCAGCGCCAAGAAGCCGGAATTTGCAAACGACGGGGCAGACCCGACCACGGTAAATACTGCAGCGCTGAATGCTCCAGCTCTTGGGGCCTCATCTCTGGGGTCGCCCCCCAGGCGGCCTCCTGCTTCTCCGCTCAAGGACTCAATGAAATCGCCAGCCAAGAGAATGGGCGCCGTGCCGCTGCCGGGATCTACGATCAAGCCTTCAGCCTACAACGCCGAGCACCCTGGTCAGACGCCTTCCTTCAAGACGTCGCTTCTGCAGTCTGCTGCGAAGAGGCCCCAGTCTCCAATCAAGGGACTGAACTTCCCTCCGGCCTCTGCAAGCAAACCACACCAAACCCAGTCGGCTATGAAAAAGACCATGCTTCAGTCGCCGGCAAAGCGATCAATGCCGGGCTTCAAGCCGTTGACCGACCCGCGGCCTCGCGACGCCTCGTCCCTGGAAGACTCGCCCAGAATGCAACCCCTCGTTATGGCAACTCCAACTCCATCGCGTGCCAGCCGACCATCGCAGAAGCTGATGGCGGAGGAACAGATCGACGAGGATTTGGATGAAGACGAGCTTTTCAGTGACCCCATTGAGAAACCCCAGTTCTCTGGACGCCTGTCTGCTGTGCTGCCTCGCCATGCGGACCCCATTTTGAACGAGGACATGGCCGTTGTCGACGAGGAGGACGAAGGCCTTCAGCTTGTGGAGCAAGCGCTTGAGGCCGCCGAGGCGATGGAACCAGCTGAACAGGCTCAGGAGGAGCTGCTCCCAGCCCTTGAGCAACCCATTTTGGAGCCAGTCTGCCCCATGGAAGAAATTGATGACCCCATGGCTCTGGACGAAGTAGCTGCTAAGATGGAAGAGTCGGGTGAACTGCCACCCCGCGATTCGGAAGCTCTGCCCGAGCAGCTGGCCGAGCCTGGAAACCCCATGTACCAGCTGCGACAGAAGGACATGGACCCCTGCCACGATCTGGAATCGGATTCCGAGGACGAGGGACCCTCTCCCGTCAAGCACATGCCGCCTACACCTTCACGATCTTCGAAGGCCTCTTGGGCCTCACGCAGGTCCACCATCGGACTTACGTCTCTGGCTGAGCAATTCGGCTCTTGGTCAGCGGCTAGCCCCGTCAAGGCCCGGGCCGGTGTTGGTGCCGATCCCGAGGCCGACAACGAGCAACAGGAGCCAGCTGAGGCCCTTCAAGCCGAAGAGTCGCCCATGAAGAGCACCTTCTTTGAAGACGAAATGTTGGTTCACGTGGACCCCGTCTCCGAAGAGAAGGAGCCCATCTCGGAGACCTCAGTCGAGCCCGAACTAGACGAACCATCCCTGGACGACATCATGGTTACTGATGAAGACGTCGCTCTTGCTCAAGAGGCAAATGACATGTCGGCCCTGGAGCCTCAAGAGGTCGACGAGGTTGTTAATGGCCGGTCATTCGACGATGGCCTGTCCGAAGCCAGCCAGGAATACGGAGACGAGAACCAGATGCCAATCGATCCGGCCATGACAGATCAACACATGGTGCCAGTGACTCCTGTTCGACCCATGCAGCAGAAGGCATTCTTCACGACCACCAAGGTGCCTCTGAAGCCTGCAGATGACTCGACTCCAAGCCCGCTGAAGAAGCGCAGCTTCAGCGCCTCACGCATTGGCTCCAAGCGTCCTGGTACCTTGCCAAGAAGCGCAACCGTCATCTCGTACTCGCCCGTCAAGGAGAAGGGAAAGAGCTCTGCCGCCCCCGTGACGCCGTCAAGGACGGACATGTGGTCCACTATGGGCACCCCAGCTCGGACTCCTCGTCGCGATCTGGACCCCGCTCTGCTTCGAGGTGCCATTGTTTTCGTGGATGTCCACACTACCGAAGGTGCGGATGCTAGCGGTATCTTTGTCGAGCTGCTGAACCAGATGGGTGCCCGTTGCGTCAAGACTTGGCACTGGAACCCGAGCAGCCCTGTCACTAGCGACATGTCTTCGAACAAGGTTGGGATAACTCATGTCGTCTACAAGGACGGCGGCAAGCGTACCTTGGAAAAGGTCCGAGAGGCCAACGGTCTCGTCCACTGCGTCGGGGTCAGCTGGGTGCTTGAGTAAGTTTGAGTACATGCCTTGCAATTCCATCCCACCACAGTAGCTAACATTTCACTAGTTGCGAGCGTGAGAACGAGTGGCTTAATGAGGCGCCGTACTACATCGACACGACGCACGTTCCCCGTGGAGGCGCGCGCCGCCGGAAGAGCATGGAGCCAAAGGCGCTTGCCAACCTCAACGGCACCATCGTTAGCAGTCCCGTCAAGGGGTCGCGGACGCCAAACACGCCCATGAACCGCCGCGACAGCACCATGTGGATGCATACGCCCTCGGACCAAGACGAGGAGGAGTGCGACGAGGAGCTTGACTGGTCCTGCGTGCTGTTGACGCCCGTCCCAAAGACTCCGGCCCCCGACGCCGTCGCTAGGTATGCTGCTGAGCTGCCGGAGACGCCGTCCGGTGCGGATTACGACGACATCGACTCGTCGTCCACGAAGCAGGATCTCATGACGCGAACCTGCCCGCCCAAGGCGAACCCCTATCGCGACATGGGAGCGGGCATCCTGAGTCGGGAGAAGGATGAGCAGGTGCTCCAGCGCCTGATGGCGGCCCGCCGCAAGAGCCTACAGTTTGCGCCCAAGATTGGCAGCCCCCTGTCCAGGACCTGGGAGTAGGGCCATCCACATAGAGAGGGGTGGCTGGTTGTTTTACTTTCTGCACATGCAATTTGGGAAAGGTGTTATACCCAGGCCGAAGTGCCCGTACGTTCGTTTATAAGGGGCCCAGGAACATTGGCACCTTGGTTATGGCGTTGGATGGCGTGGTTGGGTATTGGTCTTGCTTGGACTGTTGGGATAGCAGACGTCAGTTGTGTGCCGCGTGTATATCCATCGCGGAATAAACTGTGTAATCATTCATGCTTTGCGTCTCGTGCGTCCTTACCACGATGGTCTGCGTACGTGGCTTTCAAACTGTTTTTGTTCGTCTAAACATATCTATCCTGCTATACGTATGATGGATCTTTGCAGTCTCTCCCAGTCCAGCATCTTGTATGGTGGCAGTCAGACTCGAACAAGGACCTCTCTGCACCAGTTTGCCCCGCGTCTGGCTTCTTGGGAAGACAGTCGAGGTCGCCATGTATTGATTGATAGCTGGACGTTTGTGCAGGTAGACGTTGTCGGTGAGATGGCCTAATGCTTGACCCGGTCCGATGTTGTGCCAATTGGGGTATCTGTATTCGAGCGGTGGTATTGGTTCAGGCTTGTCCAGTATGGCAGCCGGTTTCTTCGAGGAATCATGAAGTTTCGGCGAGAGACGGAGGTCGAAGAAGTGTCTCGATGGACCCGCCTTGTCGTCTGAGGTCTAGACCACCCCGAAGCACCACCCCTCTTCACTTGAACGTCCCGCCATCCTATGCGTTGACAAACCCCCTCATCGCCTTGACCGCATCCCCGTCGTGCGCCTTAAGCAGCTCCGTCGCCTTGGCCCGCGTGAGCTCCAGCTGGTCCACGACGAGGGCCACGTCGGCGGCGTCGACCTTGACGTTCTTGGCGGGCGCCGCCTTGGCCGCGGAAGCGTTCGTCTTGGAAGATGCCGCCGCACCGCCCCTGCCGAGGCTCTTCATGGCCTTGTTGACGGCCTCTTGGTCGACATCCCGGGCGGCGGCGGCGTCGTCGTTGTTGGCGTCGAGGCTGGCGAGGGCGGAGGCGGCCTTGCGGTCCTCGGCGGACTTGGCGGCGGGGAGCTCGTCTTCGACATCACCCGTGGCGCCCTCGACGACGGTGGGGGGTTGCTTGTCGGCCATGGCGGATAGCACTTGTCCGATGTTGTGTGTGTAAGAAGCTGAGTTGGCTGGCAATTACAAAGTAGAGGTGGTGATGTTGGCGATGCTGGAGCTGGTGGGTGGG